>JAOANK020102784.1:0-18463 GCA_026257165.2 Telfairia occidentalis
CTATTATTTTCCTTTTTCTTTTTGATTTAATCAAATCTAAAATAAAAGGAAAAAATTAAATTAAAACTAATTTTAATTTAATGATATTATTTTAATATCAAATATTCAAATAATATTAAAACCACACCAATCCCAGTTTTTCGAAAAAATAATTTTTTCGAATATGAATCTCTATTCATATATATAATATTTATATCTCATTTAAATATTATTTTCAACTCTTCTTGTACATTTAATTCGTAATTAAACGTTGAGACATTAAAAATATCGAATATATTTAATGCTCACTCCCTTAAACAAATTTGAACTTTTCAAATCCATTCACCACATTGTTCTAAGGTTTTATTCGATGTGAGCTAGCCGAGGGACCTAATGGACCTATAGATCTTGAGCTCCAACGATCCGAGATTAACCGGTTAAACTCTTTAACCTAGCTAACCAACATTCGTTAACTAACGGGTAACTCCACTAAAGCCCGTAGTTGCACTCTCCTCACTATAGATATATTTTTGTCTATTCGATATAACCATGATTAGTAAGTCGACCCTTCACAGGTTGTTCGTAATCTCGACTAGGACAAAAATACGATTTTATCCGTGGATTACTTCTTGCTTGTTAAGTACCACTCTAATGAACAATTAGTTTGTTGTCCGACCATGAAACCAAGTCCCTCTCGGGCCAATGAGAGGGTACGGCCCCTTGTTCAAGACTTGGAATTAGCACTTAAGGGAACAACTTCTCTACTATCGCAAAAGTAGGGTAGAAGTGAATTTCATCTTGTATGACTATGTCTCTAGCTATCTACCCGGTCTTCCCTTGAAATGGGAGGCTTATTGAGCAGGTGATGATGAGCCTTTCTCACCCATGCAGATCAAAGGATAATCCCGAATAAACAGGAGTTCATAGTTAGCTCAAGATTAAGATCGAGTTACCTAGGTCATCAATTATGAAATAAGTCAGTGTTTATCAGTAAACGGTGTTAAATGAAATAGTGACTATTTCGTAGTCCAGTTTTATACAAACTTATTGCATAAAACACCCCCACTCGCATGTCTCCACATGAACGATTCAGGATCACATCGTTTGTACCATATACAAAGTGGGTCGCATCCTATAGTGTACCCAGCCTAATCCTTATACTATAGACCATTTTGGCTATTGACTTAAACTTGATCCATTTTTATGTCTCCACATAAAGTCCAAGTATTCATACTATGGCCATGGGTTCTTAGTTTGTAGGATTTATGGAGTTATACTTAACAATTCACTTATTCAATAACAAATTTACTGAATAACTTCATTAACCACTTTATTGATAATAGAATATGTTCACAATGTTTACATACCACGAGTTTTAGGACATAAAACCCAACAGTTTCATCTAATAATGTGGACCAATCCTTTCTATTCATTCTCACCGTTTTTTTCAAAATTGCCTTGTTCTCGATTTGAAATTTATGCTTGGTCATTTGTTTGCGGGTGATATGTTGTAGCAACTTTATGCTGAGCATTATACTTCCTGAGGAGTTTTTCCATCATTTTGTTGACGAAGTGCATGCCCTCATCACTAATCAGCATTGTAGGAGTACCGAATCTTGTGAATATATTCTTCTTTAGAATTTTTCTACTGTTCTTGCACATTTTGGGCCCACGATATCTCTTCGAAACACTTTGAGACAAAATCAACTGCTAACAGTATATAGAAGTGGCCTTGGGATGGTGGAAATCGACCCATGAAGTCTATTCCCCGCACGTCAAATAACTCAACTTCTAGTACATAGTTGAGGGCATTTCGTTCTTTCTTGAAATGTTCCTTGTCCGTTGGCATCGATCACATACTTGAGCAAACTCATGGGCATCCTTGAAGACTGTTGGCCAATAGTACCTTGACTAGAGCACCTTTGCTGCTGTCTTCTTTCCTGCACGACGCCTACCGTATGGTGATGCATGACAGTGCCACAAAATTCCTTGGATTTCATCCTCTCTAATGCATCTTTGCAAGATAGAATCTACTCCCAGGTGGTATAAAAATGGCTCATCCCAAAAGAACTTCTTGGTTTGTGCTTAAAATCTCTTCTCAACTAGCCCCTTGAGGTCATCTTGAATGATTTTACTCACTAAAAAGTTGACTATATCAGCATACCATGGTGCTGGTTCTGCACCTATGGCTAGGATAGCTTCATCTGGCAATTGCTCCTTCACTTGGCTGAATTTCTCCTTCTTTCTATCTTTGTTCAACCTTGATAGATGGTCAGCGACCTAGTTTTCTACTCATTTCTTATCAATTACTTCCAAATCAAATTCCTATAGTAGTAGTATCCATCTGATCAGTCGTGGTTTAGCATCACGTTTCACCATTAAGTGTCTTATTGCAGCATGATCTGTGTGGACAAAAACTTTCGTTCCAATTATGATAGGACCTGAATTTGTCAAATGCAAATACTACTGCTAGCATCTTCTTTTCTGTTGTTGTGTAATTGGATAGTTTTTATGTTAAAGTTTTGTTGGCGTAATAAATCAGATGAATTACTTTTTCATGCTTCTGCCCTAAAACTGCTCCCACAACTCAACCGGTTGCATCACACATTAGTTCGAATTGTTTGGTCCAATCTGGTCCTTTGATGATTGGCATAGTGACTAGCTTATGCTTCAGCATTGTGAATGCATTTCTACATTCTTTTGAAAAGATAAATTCTCTATTTCGCTCTAACATCATACATAGTGGTTTTGCAATTTATTGAAAAACCCTTGATAAACCTTATGTAAAAGCCTGCATACCCTAAAAAACTACGACCCTGTTTGACTAAGGTTGGTGCGGGTAACTTGTCAATGACCTCAATCTTTGCTTGATATAGATCTATTCCAGCATAGTATATTTTGTGCTCCAAAACTATCCCATCTTGTACCATAAAATGACACTTTTCCCGATGCAGGACGAGATTATTCTACTCACAACGTTCTAACATTTTCTCCAAATTATTCAGACAGCCTTCAAAGGACTTCCAAAACACTAAAAAGTCATCTATAAAGCCTTCTATTGTTTCTTCTATCAAATCAGAAAAGATTGCCATCATGCACCGCTGGAATGTGGCTATTGAATAAGCCAAATGACATTCATCTGAAAGCAAATGTTTCGTAGGGGCATGTGAATGTTGTTTTCTCTTGATCATCTAGATCAATAACAATATAATTGTAGCCCAAATATCCATCTAGGAAATAGTAGCACTATTGCCCTGCCAATCGATCTAGCATTTGATCAATAAATGGTAATGGAAAGTGCTCTTTCTTGGATACCTTATTGAGCTTCCTGTAATCTATGCACACTCTCCAACTACTCACTATTCACGTGGGAATTATTTCATTTTTCTCATTGGTAATCACTGACATTCTTCCCTTCTTAGGCACACATTGTACTGGAGTTACCCAATCACCATCAGATATTGGGTATATTATTCCTGCATCCAACTACTTGATGATCTCTTTTTTTACAACTTTCTTCATTATGGGGTTCAGGTGACGCTGGGCTTCCACACATTTTTTTACATCATCCTACAATCTGATCTTATGCATGCAGATTGCTGGGCTTACCTAGGAATGTCAGCAAGTGCCTTTAATAATGTTTTGCGATGCTGGCACAAAATCAGCAGTAATGATATCTCATATTCAGTACATAGAGTTGAAGAAATAATGACAGACAATTTATAATCATCATCTAAATAAGCATATTTAAGATTAGAGGGCAAGGGTTTCTTCTCCCATATTTGAGGTTCCTTGAATGACGATTACATTGGCATGTCCCTCCTTGCTGTTAGATCAAGTGCCTCAGTCAACTGACTGCACATTTGCTCTTCATTTGGTGCTGCCACAAAGATACTGCATAGTTGCTGCACATCTAAATCTCATTATCTTCCATTCTACTTTCTTCTCCTTGGATCATCCCGAACTCTTGTAATCCATCCCTCTCTTGCACTATTGAACATTCCCCAATGTCATCAGGTTATTTGAGTGCGTCGAATACGTTAAAGGTGACTTGTTGGTCAGTCACTCTCATTGTTGAAACTCTCTTTTGCACATCATTGAATGTCCTTCCTGTTGCTAAGAATGGTCTTCCCAAAATAATAGGGACATCCCTGTCAACCTCATGATCATATATAATAAAGTCAGCCAGAAAAATCAAAGTGTCTACTTTGATTGAGACGACTTCGATTTGTCCTTCTGGATGCGTCATGGAGCGGTTAGCAAGTTGCAATGTGACTATTGTAGGTCTTGCTTTTTCTATTCCTAACTGTTTAAAAACAACAGGGCATCAAATTGATGATTGCTTCCAAATCACACAAAGCTTT
Organism: Telfairia occidentalis; assembly: GCA_026257165.2. Classification (NCBI taxonomy): domain Eukaryota; kingdom Viridiplantae; phylum Streptophyta; class Magnoliopsida; order Cucurbitales; family Cucurbitaceae; genus Telfairia; species Telfairia occidentalis. Next base: position 4,344 of record JAOANK020102784.1, read on the forward strand.
TCCAACATACTAACCTCCAATGGAGCATGTGATGGTGAAACTTCCAGGATCTTTCATCTTCTTTAGAATTTTACTCGATAAGATGACACTACAGTCATCTGTTAAGGCCACTATTTCAATTCTTCTAGTGTTCTTTTCTTCTTCAATATATCCTTTAGAAACTTAACATAACTAAGCATCTGTTTTAAGGCTTCCAGTAACGGGATGTTTATGTGCAATTGTTTAAGTACATCTAGGAATTTCTCGAACCATATTTCATCGTTCTTCTTTTGCAATCTTCGAGGAAATGGTGGTGGGGGTAAAACTCTAGGTAATTCCATTACTTCAGATTCTTTCCCTGTTGTCGCATTGCTAGTGCTTCTTTCTTTTGTATTTTTTGATATCTCTTTCTGCTTTTCTATTGCAATCAAATCTGATACCTTCTGCTGCTCAGCTACTTGTGGCTCCTCCTGAACATTATTTTCCTTCTAGAACAATTCTTTTCTGCCTCTTAATGTGATAGCTTTACATTGTTCTTTCCCATTGTTCTTAGGTGCTTTAGTGTTACTGGGCAATGTACTAATAGGTCTACTGTCGAATTCAGTTGCGAGTTGTTCGACTTATACTTCTAAATTCTTGATTGTTATTGTTTGACTTTGCATTAGCGAATCATTTCACATTATTTACTCTTTCATGAAGCTCCCTAGATTACTGGATTGTTGTGGTTGCTATACTGGTGGCATTTTCAAAGTTGCAGTATTCTGTTGGAATGGTGTGTTCATAAATCCTAGAAGAACTTGCGGTTGCATAGCTGGCACATTACTGCTATTGGCTTGTTGACCTTCCCAAGAAAAGTTTGGGTGTTGCCTCCATCTTGGATTATATGTGCTCGAATATGAGTTATTTTGCCCTTGATTATTGTGTCCAATATAACACATTGATGTTGGATTAGATGGACAATCTTCAAAAAGATGGTTGTCTCCACAAAATACACAGCTAATCTCCATAGAATTTTGAACTGCTTTTACTGGCTAAGTGGGCACCAAATTCATAGCCTTCAGCATATCAGCCATTAAAGCCACCTATGCACTTAGTTCTGTGATTGTATCCATTTCTATCTTTCCTCTAGTATTCCTTCTTTGACTGCACTCTCTTTCATTAGGCCATTGATAGTTTTCGTTAGAAATTCTCTCCAAAATATCAAAAGCTTCATTATACGTCTTCTACACTAATGCTCCATTAGCTGATGCATCAAGAACTAACTGGGAGTTTGGTGTTAATCCACGGTAGAAGTGCTCTATTTGCCCTCAACTAGGCAAACTATGATGAGGATAATTTTCAACGTTTTGTACCTTTCCCATGCTTCATCCACATATTCATTTTTCAATTGGTGAAATGTTACTATGTCACCACGCAATGTAACATTTTTCGTTGGCGGAAAGTATTTTAGCAGAAACTTCTTAGTGATGTCTATCCTGCTGGTAACTAGTCCTTGTGAAAGTGAATTCAGCCAGATTTTTGCACTGTCTCTTAATGAATAAGGGAACAATGTCATATTCAATGTCTTTTTCGATACTCTTGGAATGCAAAATGAATTACACAAAGCAAGAAATGATTGTAAATGCGAATGAGGGTTATCCAATTTAGATCCTCTAAACTGCCGATTGGTTTGTAACATTTGAAATATGACTGGTTTAAGCTCAAAAGTTGGAGCTTCATTCAGCCTTGTCATTATCACTGGATTGAAGTAATTAAAAATTGGTGCAGCATACTCTCTGATAGCTCAATCCCTGTCATTCGCAAGCAACACTGGATTATGTTGATTCATATACTGGGCTAATCTCTGCCCATTCCCGACAACTTGTGCAAGATTTCTCGACGTGTTCATTAGTGGGTCTAGAAATGGAGCTTCTTACTTCTCCATGAATTCTTGTGCTGTGGCAAAGCCCTGTGCTTGCCTAATTGCTGGTCAGCGTTCATGCAAAATTCTCTCCATCTCCGAATCAAATGCTAATTTTGCTCCTTCCTTGTTCATGCACTAAACTTTCTTGCTACAAGATAGAATGCTGATCAAACTATTGAAAGATACAGAGGTTTCAACACAACAAATATAATTAACTAAAAAGGAAATTTAGCCAAATCAGATAAAAATATAAGCAAAGAAGGAAAATCCCCGGCAACGGCGCCAAAATCTTGTTGTCTTTGAAGGAATGCGATAAATATGCTTCAGCAATACAGAATAATATTGACAAGGAAGACAAAGAATGCTCAAGTATAAGCAATCGTACAATTAATACTAAAGTATTCCATAATATCGATCCATAGGGATTCTTCTAAAAAGACTCTCACTTACCCAACCTTAACAGTTCATACACAGACGTGAATGATGTGTTGATGCAAGAAAATGAGGGGGAAGGTAACATTTCAAGGGATTTTTATGCGAGACAACTAAACACTTCATTCATAAGTTAAAAAGTAACAAACAATTAATAGAGGGGGTAATTGATGATGTTATGCTGTGTTAAGCAACATGATGCTGCAGCCTTTCCTGGAAATGAAAAAACTCACTCTGTAAACGGGTTTTTTTCGTATACCCACTCGGTCGAGTATTGTATACTGAAGTATGAATCCTATTTATGTCTAACTTCATATTCAAGGTTAATAACACACTACCCTCTTGTTTTACAGCTTCGTCACTATGCCTAGTGAGTCTATGAGATGATATTTTCTCACCTCTGCTATATCTATTCATTCAGATTCAACTACTGCCTTGCTTGTCAACATAAGAACTATCTAGCTAGAACTACTGGCGGCCAACTAGGAAGTTTTCGATAACAATAGTTCAAAATGAAGAGACGAAGAATAAAGCACTTCTCATTTTCAAAATTAGCTACAACAAAGTTTAGCCAAACCTAGCCATCACCAACTACCCAAAAGGGAATTAGCTACAACTCCTAATAATACAGCCAAAATAAACTACTATCATTAATGCTAGAATAATAAAGAGATGAAATACAACTACACAGTCCAAAAATAACACTAAAATCAGAAATAGCTGAAGTAAACAAAATGAAATACATAATACAAATGCATTGAGGTGTAGAAAAATAGTTGGGTTCTGTAGCTGGAATGGGATCCTTCTTTTGAGAGGATCCTTTCCTTTCTCTTTTTCCTTTATTTTTCATGCCGCCCTCCTTTTTCTGTGCCTTTTTCTCTTAAAATAGTATTATGAAAAATGCCCATCCTACGCTCATTGGTCTCTACGTGTAGGAATACCCCATTGCGCACCTCTCTAAGACATCACATGTGTCTCATCAAATAGGTACTCGTACACTGCTAGAATCTGGAGAATATTCTGACTACGGATATACTGCAGTATTATGTATGTCAAATGCTATCAGGTCGCGCCGCATTTTTCACTTGTACCCGAACTTGCTAACTGCTTCGTTTATCATTCCTAATTCAGTCATGTGTAAATGTACCACTTAAAGTAGCATGATACACATGAGTAAAGTATGTAAACATGCTAATCTCAGTGCACCAACTTGTTATTCTCATTCTATATTATCATATCAACAACCAAATATTCAATACTAAGGGCATAATAACTCTCGTTTGGAATGATACACTAATGTCTGCAATGACATAGACATTAAATCAAATTAAATTAAGCTTGAATACACTAAAAGAAATCAGTTTTAAACAAGTCAAAATTTAAACTACTCTCCGACAATGGCGCCAAAAACTTGTTGCTTAGTATAGTGAAGTGAAAAGTTGCAATGATAACTACATTAAGGTTGTGCAAGTGTACACAACCATCAGCAAGTGATAAGTACTTATAATCATTTACTCAAAGTTTAGTGACAGATTTTAACTTACTTTTACTCAGCTTTTAATGAGTTCAAAGTAAACAAGTAAATAATTGTGGTTTTTGTACTAACAAATGCTAAACTAAATTAAATGATATACTAAAAAGATTGCTTTTGGAACTATAGCAATATGAATGAATAGTTTCGAATTAAGGCATAATGTTATTTTTCTTGAGATAGATGTTGAAGCAAAAGAATAACAGAATCAAATCACACAACAATAGCCTCGAAATCCTCCCATATTTTTCAAATATCTTAAGTTAACTCTCATGAACCTATATGAATTCAACCTATGGTATTAGTGCATTAAGTGATTGATTATCTCTAACCTCCCCACTTAGCAGCAACTAACCTAATCAAGAGGCTAATATATTTTAAAGGAAAACTACTCCCCTTTATTTCTCCTAAAACTTAGAAAAGTTATTTGTGCATGTTAACCAAACAGACAAAAATATAAAACAATTAAGAACACCTTTAAAACAATTTAATTCAACAAGAATTACTTCAGTTCTAAATCAATTCACTAACATCACTCTTAATCCTTCAATAAAGGTGATTAGTTCGTGCTACAATAACGAAAAGAAAGAAAAACTAATAAAGATAACATTGAGTTCATACTGACAATTGATATAAAGAAAAGAATAATACAGAATTCTATGCTCCGATAAAGATTTTGAATAAATCTTCTTTTCGGCTTCATCCTTCACTAATAGTGTTTTGTTATGTAATTTTTTCTTCCTTTTCCACTCCTTGATTTCAGTCCTTGTGAAAAGAACTATGCTTCTAAACTTTAAAATTGACTCTAAAGTGACTCTAAACTCTCTCTAAATGGATTCCCTTCTCAAAGGCGGTGACATTTTCTTTTTATAAGCTTTCTCTTAAGATTAGGAGGCTTATTAGGCCAAATTATCTACGTGTCACCCATTCAGTAGTTGGTAAAATTCCAAAAAGAAAGATTTTATCTCCTTGATTTAAAATTTTGTTATTCTCGCACAAGATATCTGCTTCCAGTTTGCTATAGAAATGCTCAATCAATCTCTTAGCAATCTTTGGTAAGAATAATGCTTACTCATGCATCTACTAACAAAATAGTTGGAATTATTAACAAATAGATGTAAATCTCCCAATATCCATTCATTTGATGCTTCAAATAGAATAATCCAATAATATGAGAATTCTCAAGAGTTTTAAATGCAAAACAAAGGTAAAACTAACAATTTCATTAACAAATCATAGATACTTTATCGAGTAAAGGGCTGAAATTCACCATAAAAGACTCATGATAACTCTATTTTGAATAGTTACCGCATCTCTCGCCAAGTTCTCAGGTGAGTGCATGACCCTCGAATGTTGCGTGGAACTCCTTGTGGGCTTGGGCGAGGGGCTGACCAGGTTACTAAAGTGCTAGAGTTTGTCGTGGTACATGGCACATCAATCTACTCTAGGAAATTTACTTGGATTTGATCCAGAACCCAACACAGCGGAAGCGAGCGCATTAATCAGAATTGTGCGAATCCAGTGGCGTACTTTTAATTACAAGAATTTTACAGAAAAAAAAAAGTTTTTGAAATACTAACCTTTGAGATGACAAAGGTAGGAGAAGATGAAGTCGGGACTCTACTTGATCTTCTCTACTATCCTCGATCTACGAGAACCATGTGTGGCCATGCCTTGGGACAAAACCAAGGAGAAGAAAAATTCTTCTTCCTTTTATGTTTCACATTTGGGAGGAAAAAGAAGGGAAAACAATTTTTCTACCTCTTTTCTTGACTCATCCCTAGGGTTTGGCCTATAAGTTCTCTTATATAGACCATTGGGCCAAAACCATAATAGGCTTATTTTATTATTAAAAATAATTTAATAACAATATGTGCCTCCATCTCATGAATTTGGGTTTATGACCTCTTCCATAATCCTATACCAAATCATGTCTCATTGGGTTCACAAATCCAATAAATTCCTTTTCTCTTTAATTGGGCCCATAGTTGGTCCAATTATCCAATTGGGCTTCAAGTTCAATAGGCCAAGTTTTAATGAATTAAAAATAAATAAATTAAATAATCATTATTATTTTATTTTCTCCCAAATTAATATTAGTTGTAGTGATTCTCGAGCTAGCAACAAGATCTAATGGACCTATACATTTGAGCTCCAATGGCCAAGATTAGTTGGTCAAACTCATTAACCAACCAACCTCACCATTAACCCATGGTTAGTCCACTATAAACCAAGGGTTGCACTCCCATACACTGTAGAGAAGTTATGTCCATGGATATAACTATTACAGCTCATCTGATTCTTCACAAAGTGACCCATGGTTCTAATTAGGTAAAATTACTATTTTATCCCTAGTCCTATCTCTTACTCTTTAAGAACAACTTGTTCTCTATGATCTCATCGTGGAAAAATTTTTCTTTTGGTATAAAGAAGGCAGGTAGCCTATTATCCAAGCCTCGAACCAACATATTAAGGGAATTACTTATATACAGAAGTTAACACTTTGCACTTTCCACTATTGAGTGACTGTAAATTCCATCTTGTGTAGAAATATTCCCACCTCTCCAATTGAATGCGCTCCCAAAACACTAGGTTTATTAAGCAAACAAACTACTCTCACCACGTTGCTGAAAGAACACACCCACATAGACAGGCATTCATAACACACTCAGGATTTAGATCAAAAGACTTATGATCATTCTAGTGATGTTTTTGCATTTTCTTTAACGGTCTTACCAGAAAGGTGCAAATTACATTGCGGTCCAGTCTTATGCAATCTCATTGCATATGTTACGTCCACTCACATGTCACCACATGAACGATGTGGATAAGAACATTTGTAATAGTTACAAAGTAGATCGTATCAACAATGTACCATTTTATGGTCCTCAGCTCTACCATATGTAGACCATTTAAGCTACTACTCTTAAACTTGATCCTCTCGTATGTTTGATACATATAGGGTTTAAGAACACATCTAATGGCTAAGGAGCGATTAGACATTAAATGTTATTAATTTTGACGAGATGCACAAATACTACTTAAGTTAATTTTATTTACATCACTATAATTTATGTGACATCACGAGCTTAGGGTATAAATCCCAACATCTATAACACTATTTTGGGACGACCGATCATCCACACTCTCCTAGCCCTTTCGTCGACTTTCTACCAAATAATGAAATTCCCTATTGCCAATGGGATAGGCAAAATTCGAGGATGGCAGCGCACCTCCAAAGAATGTTACATGCTAGCCCTGAAAGGCACGCAGACAACATGCTCAGTAAATGCGGCGATGGCCCTTAGACTTCTCCAGCCAAAGAACTGTAGCTTGTTCCCTTGTTGAGCAAGGGTTGGCATGTCACCATCGATGCCAAGTTGGGGACAAAACAGAAGGAGAAGCTGATCGACTTCCTTCACAAAAACGCCAACATTTTCGCATGGTCGCTGTTAACTCTCCAAAATAGAGTTATTAGGAGTCTCTTAGAATGAAATTCATCTAGTTATTTGAGTAATTGTCTATGTCTTATCGATTAATTGCTTAGATGATGCTTGTTTTTCATCAAAGACTTTTTAACATCTTTAAATTGCTAAATTATTCTATTTAAGGCATCAAAGAAGCTTGTTTCAGCTGATTATGCTTTTTAATACTTATTAGATTTATTTTGTCAACAAATCAATAACGTGCTAATGAACACGTCCCCAAGACTTGCAAGGGATTGACGTTAGGTTTAACCAAGCTAAAGACAAATGAAAGGGAGGCAAATTCACAGACTTACTTGCTTGAGCCTCGTAACGACGTTTGTTGCCCACTCATCTAATTGCCCCCAGTCCTCAACCAACCTCGAAGTCACGACTTTAGTTCCCCTAGAAAGTAGCTCAGACAGAACCTTCCTTGGCCAAGTAAACTTGTTTAAAATGCTGAATTTGTGATGGTGTACGAGAACATATTACTTCAGTGGCACATGTACTTGAATATATCAATCTTCACACCATGGGCAATCATTGACTCTATAACTGTCAAGGCATTTGATGTAATATTGTGATAATACCTATCATAAGAAAACAAATAATACTATAATTAAGTAGTCAAATGCTCATTTTTTTTTCAAGATAGACCACCTTAAATTTTAGTAATTATGCACCTTTAAGTCCTCAGATTAAAGAATACTAGAATAGATTTCAATGACAATAGGGTATGGTCATTATTGACCAAGCATAAACACAGAGAAGCAGTGATGAGTAACTACAATGTTACAAGGAAATTCTATATGTTTTTGCCTAAGAAAAACACATGAAGAGAATAAGGGCCTCTTTTGACGTAGAATTTTGAAACTGTTTTTTGTTTGAGAATGCATTTAAGTAATCGTCTCTTAGAGGTCTTCCTTACTTTGTTTTCATAGATATGCTGCCTTTTAGAACAAAGGAATCCATTTTCCTTCAACAGTGCGTGTTAATGAGTAGTCTAGTGATTCAAGTGCATAAAAACATTACGTTTTAGAGGTAACACAATCCATTTTTAGAAATAGGTTTCCAAACAATCTCTAAGATGCTAAATGATAATATAGAAATGGTGCCACCAAATTTTAGAGTCAGAGTGGATAACTTTTGTCTTGGTCTCACATCGCACATCTAATTGTTGCAATCGGAGAGACAGATTTCGAGCAACCTGGGCTCTAAGAAACTAAGGCAAGCAATGGCATGTTGGCTTAAGAACTTCCTCAAAATTTCCAAATCTCTCCTTAATAGCTACAGCAGATTGGTCTACTTACACACAACATAAAAGAGCACCCATCTCTTCAACCTTTCGAAAAGCAAAAAGAAGAATTAGATATTTGGATTCACAAAGAAAATCTTTAAAAACGATCAACTAAGCTAATGAGATTCTTAAATCAATGTAGAGAGAAACAAAAACTATAGGGCTAGAAAATTAAATATTTTGTTACTAATCTTCACAAAAGAACAAAACAAAAAAAAATCATATTCAAAACAACCCTTGAACCCATAAATCTACAAAATAATAATTAATATTCTAATTCACACCTTCGGGCACAGAGAAGTTATCAAAATAGAGGTATAAATCTCAAATCTCACTCGTCCCTTATGCAACTCTCAAGATGGAAATAAGACTTACTAAAATTCAACTCTCACCTTTTTCTACCTTCCATATATCAATGGAATGTCTAAGAGAAGAAAAGAGGGGGAAAGCATACTTGCAATCGAGTCATCCTTGCGATTGAGAGGCATCTCTTTTCAGCTGTAACATTTCTCCCTTTCCGATGAGAAAATCATATTGAGGGAAAAGATCGATTGATAAATGAGAGACCCTTGCTGATAGCACTCCAAAAAGTTCTATTTTTGGACCTAAATTCTAGTAGTTTTGTGGACTTTCAAGTGTACTTTGATGCATTTATTGTTGAATTTGTAGGAACCAAACAACAAGAGGCAAAAATATGGATTTGGGGCAATTTGAGTTGAAAAGGGGACGCAAGAATCCCAAAAATGGACAAAGAATGAAGAAACAGGGCTCAAATTAAGTGAAGACCAGAGAGTGCAACCTCTCAATGCCATGCAAGGGCGTTGAAATGCCCAAAAGTTGAAAGGAGAGGAGTCCTTGGTGCGTGCATGCACGCATGAACAAGTGAAGACCCAAGAATGAAGACACCTTTCAACGTTGCCCAGCAACCTGGCTCAATGCCCACAAACGGGCACGCGAGCATCCAAGCACGCCACATGCTTGGACACCCAGCGATGTTGAGATGCAGGTCAACACATGCTCAATACTACTTCGAGAGCCCATCATCTGCGCACGCAAGCCCAACGTCTAGACGCCCTTCGATGCCAGCTCGATGCTACACACGCTTATCCGCGTGTGCAAGCAGTTGACCGCACGCTCGACTGATGTCTTTGAAGTAGCATTGAGACACTACTTTTTAGCGCATTTTGGGTTATTTGGCTAAGGGAGTGTAACAACCCAACTTCTAGACTTAGACCACCTAGGGTCGTTACTAGCATGCATGCAAAAGTTATAAGATTTTCTCAAACTTGGAAGCGAAATTTCATAAATGCAGAAATAACTAATGTTCTAAAACCACAATTGAAAACATGATGGGATCCCTAATTTCAAAGCAATTGAAAAAGAATATTGAACATAGTTCAAAAGTATGACATTGACTTTCAAAACACTTAAAACTATATAACTCCTAAATAGACATGCAGAATACCGAAACGTGTGACCATGCCCCTATGCAACCACTCCTCATCATCCACCAAAGTAGTCCTTGCTCTTACCTAAAAGAATAAAAGGAAAAGATTGAGTATATCAAATATACCCAGTAAGTAACTCCGACCCCTAGGGTCAGACATCCAAATACAAGCAGTCATGCTTCTCATGTGGAACCTACTCCCTGTCTCTCACAAAAGTATATCATCTTGAGGCACCTCAAAGTACATAGCAGCAAAAAGCGAAGAATGCATCCATAGAGGTTCTCACTACACCACTAAGCAAAGATATAAAATCTCACGGAGAACCTCAGAGCACACAGCAACACAAAGTGGAGAATATGTATCCTGGAGGTCCTCAACACAGCACTAAGCAGAGATTGTATAGCTTCAACAAATGAACATGCAACACACGATCCATAATTGTGCATAGGTCCCAAACACATATCATCTAATCAGAAGCCTCAAGGCATCCAACATGCAATATTTCAATAATACCCCTAGCATCCATAAACCATAATAATCGATGACATGACATGTAACATCCACATAAACAGCCATACGCACAACATGCTCAATACACTAACACATTATCATGCTCAAATTCTCAAACACATAAGATAGGCATGATTAACACATACAACACACAAGTTAAACAATTTACCGACCTAGCCCAATGGTTTATCCAAAAGCGAAGTCACTTGCCTCGATTATCAAGGAAACTAGCAAGTGAAACCCCAAGTAGTTCGGTACTTGATTCGTTAAATAACCTAAGTCCAAATTCTAAAAAATACCCAAATTAACTTTCTAAATTCCTATAAATTCAAAACTTCAAAAGGAAAACTAAGGTTTTCAAGGGACAAATGACACAGGGAGAGCACTGCCCTTCTAGACCAGTTGCAACCCATGTCCCGCTACCATTTCGCGAGTGTTTTCCATGCGCCGCCCCAAATAGACAACAGAGACCAGTTCTAGAATCTACTCATCGTCAAAACTTCAACACTGCCGAAATTGAGCCAATCGGAGCAACCACGCACTGCCACTCGCCGCCACAAGCTCAGAGCATGTGGTACACATGCCACCATCCCAACCCCCTACCGTCGTGTGTGCCGCCTTACCCCATCTCCGATCGTGATTGTGCTTCCACCAACATGTAGATCTCGACCCCTGCTTTTTTTCAACCTTTCATTTCACCAAAAATGCTTCCTTAACGGCTGAGAAAAAGAGCTCCAAATGGGAAACACTTTTAAGAATGAGTTTGAACATAAACTTTTTTCCATCTATACATGACTCTATATAGCGCCATGTAATAAAAAAAGGGAGCATAACTATATCAAAAATTTCAAAAAAAAAAAAAAAAAGGATCATAGCATGAACATTTGTTTATAAGCATGAACATTTGTATTTTTGTATGTAAAAGAATACAAAAATGGTTGAACATGTATGTTTATAAGCATAACTAACAGCAAAGAGATCTGCCCTACTTCTTTCATTGAAAATCTTTACAAATTTGTCCTCATCAGTTCTCAATCTCTTCTCTCCACCTTTGTATAGAGATTGGACATATTTCTCTACCAAAGCTATGCTAACTTATGGGCCTTCATTGAACAGTTTACAAACGTAAGCCAATAGCAATTGAAAATAGATAAAAATCATTTTCAGGTCCTTAAAAGAAAAAAAGATCAAGAAAATTGATACAAAATGAGCAGATTGGTTAAGAAGGGAAGAGAGTTGTTGGAGGAATCATAGTGCAGTTAGTGACTGACATTAGAAAAGTATAATATAGATTTGAAAACAAAGTAAATGGTAATAATCTGAAAATCTGCTTCAACTTTAAGATAGAACTCAATGTATTTGTTAATATTAAGCTACCACCATCCCCTTTATCTAACCTTTTCAAGTACATGAAAAGCAACAAATGATAATTTTAAAAAATATTTCGGAGTTTCACGTAGCTAACACGTAGCTTAAGTAATTTCACAGAACAACTGCTTGACCCAACAATATTTAATAGTCTAAGAAACATAGAATTTTAAGATGGTAGGTGGCAATACAAGGTCTGAATCCATTATCCCAAAATTCTTTTACTTTTTTCGCATACCCAATGTCACTAGTCCAACTTATGATAGTTGGCAACTTTTTCACGTAATCTAAGTATAATAGAATCTATTTTTGCAAATGATATCTAAAAATTCACCCTATTATATTTGGATTGTTCGCCTAACATCTAAAATTTAACCACTCAACAACAAGTAGTCATTCAAACGTGATTAAATCGAGTAAAACCCAGAGAAACACAAAGTTTGAGAGCTCTGATGCCTTACTTGTTCTGATTGGATATGACGCGATGATATGGAAGTCGTCCTCAAAATTTGAACCCAAATGGAGTGAGGGAGGTTGGAGAAAACCGAAAAGAAGGAAGAAAAATACCTTGTCAGCCACTTGCCACTGCCGCAGCCAGTCACCACTGTCGCTGCCTACTAATGTCGTCTGGAAGAGAGGTGAACGTGAGGGAGGAAGATGCCTATGAGAGGAAGAAAATTTTTGGGGAGGAGAGGTGATTTTGCGGTGAAAAAGGAAGGAAAAAACGAAAAAAAAAATTAGAGATAGTCTTTTTCTTTTTGGAATAAGAAAAGAGTTTGGTGGCTAAATCCTTAAGGATATACTTATAGGGTTCACCTCAACCCTTCAATCCTAACCCTAAGTCCCTAGATTTACAAAATCGCCATCATTTAATTTTTCTAAATTTTCACTTAATAAAATCACCCGTAATTTAATTAAACACCAATAAAATCACCCCTTAGTCCTTTAATTACATAATTCAACTATTGGTTATAAATGGCTCTACAAGAGAAAAAGGGGTGTAGATGAAAAGGTGCAAACCTTTAAGGCTAAATTGGTGGCTAAGGGTTATACTCAAGTTGAGGGGGTGGACTATGAACAAACCTTTTCACCTATTGCCATGATAAAATCTATCTGTATACTCTTGTCCATTGCCTCATATTATGACTATGAGATTTGGCAAATGGACGTCAAGACTGCTTTTCTAAATGGTAGTCTTGAGGAGACTATTTACATGGTACAACCAGAGGGTTTCGTAGAGGAAGGTCGAAAGCAAATGGTTTGTAAACTGAATCGGTCCATCTATGGATTGAAACAGGCATCTCGATCTTGGAATATAAGATTTGATAATGGGATCAAATCTTATGGCTTTGACCAGAATCTTGATGAACCTTGTGTCTACAAGAAAATCATCAACCGTTTAGTAGCATTCTTAGTCTTGTACGTGGACGATATTCTACTCATTGGGAATGATGTAGATCTATTGACTTCAGTAAAGAAATGGCTAGCAGCCCAATTCCAAATGAAAGATTTGGGAGAGGCGCAATATGTTCTAGGGATTCAAATGATCAGGAATGGTAAGAACAAGATGCTAGCTTTGTCTCAAGCATCATATATTGACAAGATGCTTGATCGATATTCGATGCGCAATTCCAAGAGGGGTTTACTACCTTTCTGGTACGGAATTGTATTATCTAAGGAATAGTGTCCTAAGACTTCTAAAAAAGTTGAGGAAATGAGACGTATACCCTATGCATCGCCTACAGGCAGCTTAATGTATGATATGTTATGTAGTAGACCTGACATATGTTATGCAGTAGGGATAGTCAGTAGATATCAGTCCAATCCAGGATATGATCACTGGACAACAGTTAAAAACATACTCAAGTATCTTAGGAGAACGAGGGACTACATGCTTGTGTATGGAGCTAAAGATTTGATCCTTATAGGATACACTGACTCTGATTTTTAGACCGATAAGGATTCTAGGAAATCCACTTTGGGATCTGTGTTCACTCTTAACGGAGGAGCTATGGTATGGAGGAGCATTAAGCAAGGTTGTATTGCTGACTCTACCATGAAGGTAGAGTATGTTACTGCTTGTGAAGCTGCAAAGCAGGCTGTATGGCTTCGAAAATTCTTGACAGACTTGGAAATAGTTCCAGACATGTCAAGGCCCATCACCCTTTATTGTGATAATAGTGGTGCT
>JAOANK020103385.1:0-18433 GCA_026257165.2 Telfairia occidentalis
GCTCCCCCTCAAAATAGTAATCAATGCAATAATTAAGAAGTACAACTTCTCCTTAAAGGAACAACCAAGCAAGTAATAATATCAACTCAATAAGGTCTATCAATTTGATAAATGATAGTAACCATAAAAATACTAATTTTCAATAACTCATCAACACATAGAATCCTGAAATATATTGAAAGTATAATACCCTCAAAACATGTAATTTACAATTCAATTTCAAGTCGAAGATAATGATATCAGGAAAACAATAAATGTAGCCCAAATAAATTACTCCCTCTCAACATGTGAGTGAAAGGATTGAATCCCCAGAGAAAGCGATTGAATGCTAATGCATTCAATTCGAATTTGGGAAGAAGTATGCATTTGAGAAACTAAAGTTACAGAGAGGGAAGTAATTTACCTTTGAAGGAACTCTTGCTTCAATTTTTATCAATTCTGCATAATACGAACACCACCACTTAGAGATACCCAGTATTCTCTAGGATATTAGGTCCTTAAAGTGTGGTCTCCAAAAGATTGGTAAAGAGAATTCAACAATTCAGAGAGGGAGAGTTTTTGCAGAAAAAATATGAAAAAGGCACCAACCTTTCTTTTGCTGTTGATCTCCATGTATGTCAGTGAGAGAGAGGGAATGGAGTGGGTTGAGTCAAAATCTCTCCACTCGCCACTCCTATTGTGATAACTCCCACCCGTAAGTGGGAGTTACAAATGATTATGATCCTAATCGTTCATGTGAAGACATGTGATTGAGGGTATCCTATACATAGAGTTTGTATAAGACCGGACCACGAAGTGATTAGTTTCTTTTTATAATGTCGTTGCTTGAAGAGATTAACATTTTACTAGAATGATCATAAGTGACTCGACCTTAATCCTAAGTGAGTTGTGAACTTCTGCCTATAAGGGCAATCCTTTGATCTTCATGGGTGAGAATGATCGAGTTTGCCGACTCAAAATGCCTACCCTTTTGAGAATTTGTCCGAGTAGGCAGCTTTGAACACAACTATACAAGATGAAATTCACTCCTTCCCGTCTCGAGGGTAAATAGATGACTTGTTCCCTTATGGGCTGATTCTGGGTCTTGAACAATAAGGCACCCCACCCTCTCACTGGCCAGAGAGGGGTCTAGTTATAGTTGGACTATAACTAATTGTTCATTAGAGGGATCAATGGTACTTAAGGAGTTATATATAACCACATGGGTAAAACGATAATTTTGACCCAGCTATAGTTATGAACAATTCATGAAGGGTTGACTTACTATTGGTTCATTAAATCCATGGACACAAAAATAAATTTATAGTGCAAAGAGTGAAGCTGTCAGCCTTTAGTGGAGTGACTAGCAGTTAATGAATGTTGGTTAATTAATTAAAAAGTTTAATTAATTAATCTCGTATATTGAAGCTTCTAATTTGTAAGTCCATAAGGTCCCCTTGCTAGCTGGCTAAAGATTCTACAAGGAATAATTATTTTTGGAATAATTTGAATTGTTCAAATTATTTGAGGGAATATAAGGTATAATGTATAATGATACGTTATAGTATATAGTTAATTATAAATATGATTTATAATTAAACTATATAATATGTGAGAAATTAAACATTATATTTGAATAAAATTCAAATCTTATTTATATGAATGAGATTCATATAAATACTATAGATTAAAATTTAATATGAATGAGATTCATGTTAAAGAGAGAGATATGCATTTAATGTGATTAACATGCATAATATATAGTTAATTAATTATTAAATAATTAATTATATTATATATTTTTTAATATAATTAAATTTATTAACTCCCCATGACTGGAGAGTTAATGAGTTAATGTAACTCCTTCTCCCACTCTTTCTCCTTTTTCTTTTAAGTTCTGTGCTGAGAACACAAAATTTCTGCTGCAGTATTTTCACGTTTTCTCCCTCACCCAAAATCATAGAGTGACCCCACAATCTTAGAATTTCCTTCTCCGGAGTATAGCAAGATTTCCAAGTGGTAGTGTCCATTGGTTTATGTTGCTTGTTGTTGTTCGAGGCTATGTGAAATCACGTGAAGTTCTGCAAAGGTAAGTTTATTCTGTTTTTATCTTCTCTATTTTCTCTCTATTTGTTTATCTTTCAAATTGAATTTTGAATGCACGACGTTCACACGCTTCCATGAGGAATTCGATTCCTTCATTACCTTTATTCCTTTGATGTGAACTAGTGCGCATATTCGTTGGCCATTTCTGGACTTCTTTACCGTGAATCTCCATTAAAATTTGTTCGATTGGAACCACTGTGGGCATATAGTGCTCAAAGTTGCTTGGAGGAAGTCCTTTTCAAGTCGGGCGCTTCCATGAGGGATACTTCCTTAGTGACCATAAAAATTTCTCATCTTTAAGTCCAGCTACAATGGTAGTAAGTGTTGCTTCGTCAGTATAACCCTCAATATGCAGTGCTTCACTATTAAATCACGACAAATATTCTTGTACGGTTTCGTTCGATCTTTGTTTAATCATAAGTAGATGCATTGTCAGCTTTTTTGATCCTGACCGCCCATGAACTAGGCGACGAAAGCTCGCGCCAGCTTTGTGAAGGAAGAGATTGACCTTCGTTTTAACTTATAGAACCATTTTTGTGTTAGTTCTATCAAAGTAAAAGAAAACGACTGTATTTGATCGTGTCTCGAACTCTATGGAGCTTCATGCACAACCGAAATATATCAAGATGTTTAATCGAGTCCTTTGATCCATCATGTGGCTTTATCGTTGGTAGCTTGAACTTGGGGAAAACCGCTTCCTGCATAATCTCGTCAGTAAACTGAGGGTCTACAATGTCCAAAAATAGTTCCAAGTCTAGCCCGGTAGTGTCTTGTGCGTTCTTCATATCGCCGAGCTAATTTTGGATTCCCTGCAATTCAAGTTCCCATAGTCTACTTTCTACCTCAAGTTCCTCAAACCCTTGATCCTGCTGCTTTCGATTGAATAATTTAGGGAGGTTCGAGCCAAGGTCACTTTTCTTGGCTTGCTCTTCCTCTCGTACCACTGAATACATTCGATGGGACCGACTTCCATTGTGTTGACTTCGAAGCTCACTATGTTGAATAGTGCGTGATCGTGATTGACGGCCACCCGAGTGTGATAATTGGTCTCTCAAGTATGATTGGATTGGTTGCCTATCATTTCCTCCGAGACATAATTTTTTGATAGGTTTCAAATTTTGACTCTGCGATTCCCTCTCACCAACATTCACAAGGCCTTTTTCCTTGGCCAAGTCTCGAGTGAGTGGCCGAGGTGAATCCCAAGGCTCTTGTAGGTTTCGCTCTTGCTGAGTCTGGTGATCTACCCACTAGATAAGCTGGATGATGTTGTGGTCATCTTTTAAACTCGTTCTTCTAGTGTACCGATCTTGGCACTAAAGTATGCATTTTGGCCACTTTACTCCCGTACTGCAACTTGCCTAGGGTGCCCCTCCCAGTCTGACTCATTGCCTTCAACCACACGGTTATTGTTGTCACCAGCCTCCATACTCATATTTCTAGACGCACTGCACTGATAGCTATTGGTAGAATACTGACTCAACGGTAAATCTGTTTGGTTGTGACAAATGAGTATGCACTTGCAAAATAGAAAGATTGTGCACTGTGTTGTGTTAAACCACAAACACTCAGACACTCAAGTTAACTCGCGTTGTAGGAAAAGAATTAGCACTGAAGTAGATTGAGTTGCTTACCTTCACCATGTCTTTCACCTCTCATTATAGGGATGCAGATTGGTTGTGGACATTGTAACTGTTGCCTTGTGCGAAACCACTGATTTTATTACAGATCATGCAATCAGTTACACTGCGTTATGGTGCGTTATAGAATCTTGATCGGCCACCATTATGATAACAAAGTAACTGATGGGTCAATTTGGTCGAAAATTCTCATTAAGTGGTCGACTGACCTGACCACTTCCCTTGAAGAGGAAGGGTGGTCGGCTGACCATTCCTAATGGAGAGGGTAGGCTCAGTTGACAACTCTAATGGGGGTCAGCTTAGTCGACCACTCCTAGTAGGGGTCGGCCTCTCTCAATTAGTGGGAGTCAGCAAGCCAATCTTCTATGCTTGGTGGCCTACCCGAGCCCCCCTTTCTTGAGGTGAGCTCAAATTGAGTTTGGCCTTCCCAAAGCTAACTAAACTAGCTTTCTTAGGCTGGACCCCTCTCGGTTTAGAGAAATGGGTGCTGGGCTAAGCCTCTATTGGGTTGGGTCTTCCATAATGGCTTATCTTATTTTTCTACCCATAGAATTAATTTTGAAGCAAAAAGTTTTTTAATCTTATTTGGTTTGTATGTTACAAAATTTAATTTAATTTTTAATGCTTATAAGTATAATAAATATTCATTTTTAGTTAATTTTTGCCACATCAATTTTCAAAATAGTATAAAAGTGATTATTTTCTACATTAATATTTATAAAGATAAAATCAATTAAAGAATGTCATATATCTTTCCTTGTTCAAGTTCAAATAACGGATAATTAATACGACAACTATTTTGAATTCTTGAAAAGCTAGATTAAATTGCAAGATTTTAAATTTTGGAAATGATTTGAACTATTTTTTGGAACTTGATAAACTAAAAATATATTTAGTCAATGACTGTTGTTTACAAAGTTACAATTTTTAAAATTTTAATAATAGATTAATTTACTCTTGACCGAAAGAGTGAAGTTTCAATGATCACAAAAATATTGTATACGATCAAATTAAGATTTTGAATTTATCATTACACATTGGATTGTAAACTCTCTCTATCTATCACAAAAATAGATGTTGCATTTTAAAAATGTTGAGTTAATGTCATATATCTTTTCTTGTTAAAGTTCAAGTAACGGATAATTAATGCGCCAACTATTTTGAATTCTTGAAAAGCTAGATTAAATTGCAAGATTTTAAATTTTGGGAATGATTTGAACTATTTTTTGCAACTTCATAAACTAAAAATATATTTAGTCAATGAATGTTGTTTACAAAGTTACAATTTTAAAAATCTTAAAAATAGATTAATTTACTGTTGACCAAAAGAGTAAAGTTTCAATGATCACAAAAATATTGTATACGATCAAATTATTTTGAATTTATCATTATACATTGTTTTATTTATTTTAGCATGAACTAATCACATCAGGGTGAGAATTAAGAAAGATGTTATTGAACTGAATTAGTTTCAAAGTAAAATCTTGTCAGATTGATTTGTTTTATAAGTGTGTGATATTGTTTAATGTTTATGTCTACCTTCCCAATACGCATAAATAGCTTCTTTATGTTTCGGGAGAAAATACAAAGTATAAATTAATTTTAAAACATATTAGCTTCTAGATTAGGTTAGTTGCTAACTAAGGGAGGAGGCTAAGGTTAATCACTCACCTAATGCACAAAACAATAGGTTTAACTCATATAGGTTAATAAGAATTAACTTAAGATAATGAGGAGATCTGGAAGGATTCTGAGACTATTGTTGTGTGATTCTATCCTGTAATTCTTTTGCTTCAGCATTTTGCTTCAGGAAAACTTCATGTTACCTTAATCCAAATCCATTCATGCTTATCATTACAACCATAAAGCATTACTTTCGTTTGATCATTCAATTTGAGTCAGTGTTAGATTTTAAAATTCACAAAATAATTATCTTTTGTTTTACTTTGAATTCACTAAAACGTTAAGTCAAATAATTCAAAATCTACCATTAGTCCCTGTAGAGATTATATAAATACGTATCACTTGCTGCAGACTGTGTACACATGCACATTACTTGTGTGATCCTATCATTCATTTACACACACGCAACAAGTTTTTGGCGCCGTTGTTGGGGATTAGTTTGAATTTTGACTTATTTGAATTTTATTATTTTGGTGAATTGGAGCTTTATTTACAATGATTAAATTTCTTTGTGATTGCAGAAATTGGTATATGAACATTAATTTTGACTTAAAAGTTGAGTTTGATCCAGAATTCAAAAAGATCTTATGGAGACTAAGAGGGAGGTTAAAAAGTCGAGCAAATTTGATGGGAGAAACATCCTATACCTTCTGGAGGATCTGTAGAGCAAACAAGTCAACTACGAAACAGAGGAGGAGTTCGATTACCTAATGTAGCATTGTAGCAGCAAATTAGACCAATGGATCAGGTTGAAGATCCTGAAGAATTAAATCCAGGGATTGTCAGACCAATTATTCAACAAATTTTGAGATGAAGCGTGTGATGTTTCAGATGTTGCAGACAGTAGGTCAATTTCATGGCTTGCTTGTAGAAGATCCACACTTACATCTAAAAATTTTTCTAGGATTAAGTGACTCATTTGTGATTGAGAAAGTTTCTAAGGATGCTTTATGTTTATCTTGATTTCCATATTCTTCAAGGGATGGAGCCAAGGGATGGAGCCAAGGCATAGTTAACTACTTTTTCTCTAGGATCCATTACCACCTGGAATGAATTGACAGAGAAATTTTTGACTAAATATTTCCCTTCCACTAGGAATTCCAAAGCTTAGAGTGGAAAATATTTCTTTCAAGCAGTATGTAGATGAACCCTTTAGTGATGCTTGGGAAGAGTATAAAGAACTCCTTAGAAAGTGTTCTCACCATGGATTTCCTTATTGTGTTTAACTGGAGACATTTTATAATGGTTTAAATTCAGTTACATAGAGCATGGTAGATGCTTCAGCAAATGGTGCTTTACTGTCAAGAACTTATAATGAAGCATATGATATCTTGGAAAGGATATCAACCAACAGTTGCAAATGGTATGATTCAAGTACAAATCTTGGAAAAAGACCACAAGGAGGGACATAAGTTGATGCACTAACATCCATTAGGGCGGACATTGCCTTTTTTACTAACATGATCAAAACTCTACCTTTAACTACACAACAGAACACTACTATTAATCAAGTCATGATAGAATCATGTGTCTTTTGTTAAGAAGGGCATACTTATGAATTTTGCCCCAACAATCAAATATCAATTTGTTATATAGAAAAAAATAATCCTCATTCTAACACTTATAATCTTGGGTAGAGGAATCATCCTAATTTCTCTTGGAATCAAGGAGGAAATCCTCATGATTCGTTAGTGCAGTAGAAGGAAAATTTTCCACCCAGATTTGGGCAATAGAATTAGCAATTTATGGCACAGTAGAATAAATCATGTCACAACAAAATCCTAGCAATTCGTTGGAATATATAATGATGTACATGGCTAAAAACGATGCTATGATTCAGAGCCAAACGATGAGTGTACATGCAAAATCCTAGCAATTCGTTGGAAAATATGATGTACATGGCTAAAAATGATGGGTGCAAAATTTTCCACCCAGATTTGGGCAATAGAATAAGCAATTTGCGCTACAGTAGAATAAATCTACTCCACAACAAAATCCTAGCAATTCGTTGGAAAATATGATGATGTACATGGCTAAAAATGATGCTATGATTTAGAGCCAACAAGCTTCATTGTGAAATTTAGAGATCAAAATGGGACAATTGGCCAATGAGTTAAAGGCTCGACCTCAAGGACAACTTATTGCAGACATTGAAAATCATAGGAGGGAACGTAAAAAGCAAGTACAGACAGTAGAACTCAAAAGTGGAAAGCCCTTGCCTTGAACAAATTCTTTGCTGCAGCAAAAGAGTATTAATCAGAATTTTGCTGAGAGTGTGAGTAATGAAGTGAGGATTGAAGAAACAGTAGGAGACAAAGATGAAGTAGATGAAGTTCCTATTGCAAAACCTGCAGAACCTCAAAAGTTTACTCTTGTTATTCCCTTCACACCCCCACCACCTCCTTATCCATAAAGATTCAAGCAGAAAGCTCTAGAAGTCTAGTTTAAGAAATTCTTAAAAGTGTTTAAACAATTTCATATAAACTGGTAGAAGCTCTTGAGCAAATGCCAAAGTATGTGAAATTTCTTAAAGATATTCTGACCAAGAAGAAGAGGTTAGGAGAATATGAAAGAGTTTCTTTGACTGAAAAATGTAGTGCAATTCTGAAAAATAGGCTACCTGAGAAGGTTAAAGATCCTGGATCATTCACCATTCCTCTTACGATGGGAGGAAAAAAATTGGGAAGAACATTATGTGATCTTGGAGCCAATATCAATCCCATGCCATTATCCATCTATAAGAATTTATGAGTGGGAGAAGCAAGACCAACCACTGTCACACTTTAACTGGCTGGCAAGCCAATCACATATCCTGAAGGTAAGATTGAAGATATTCTAGTACAAATTGATAAGTTCATATTCCCAGAAGATTTCATTATTCTAGATTATAAAGCTAATAAGGAAGTGCCCATAATCTTGGGAAGACCTTTTTGAACAATAGTAAGGACACTGATCGATGTTAAAAAGGAGAGTTAACCATGAGAGTTCATGACCAAGAGGTGAAATTTAGTGTGTTTGATGCCATGAGATACGCAACGAATTTGAGGAATGTTCTGCAATGTAATTGCTAGAGGAATGTCTAGAAATTGTATTTGAAACAGAATTGCAAGAACAACACATAAAGCAGTTTGGGGATGCTCTGACCCTTGATGTAAATTGTGGAGGCAATACTTTAGAGGAAACAATTATAGAGGTACGTGAGATTTCTTATTATAAGAAAACATTTGAAACCCTTGATTTGAATGACAGGAAATCTCCACCTATGAAGCCATCTGTTGAAGAACCACCAAAGTTGGAGTTGAAACTATTACCAACATATTTGAAATACGTTTATCTTGGTGAGAAGGAAACATTACCAATCATTATTGTAGCAAATTGATTGCCAGACGATGAAGATTGATTAGTTCAATTGCTAAAGCAATACGAGAAGGCAATTAGATGGACACTAGCAGACATTCGAAGTATCAGCCCATCATTTTGTATCTACAAGATTAATTTGGAAGATGGAAACTTTAAATCTGTAGAGCAGCAAAGAAGGCTGAATCCAGCCATGAATTGTGAAGAAAGAAGTCCTGAAATGGTTAGACGCTGGAATCATTTACCCTATGGTAGATAGTAATTGGGTAAATCCTGTTCAGTGTGTACTCAAGAAAGGAGGAATGACAGTGATCACGAATGAGGCCATTGAACTTAATCCTACTAGGATAGTGACTAGTTGGAGGGTGTGTATGGATTATAGGAAGGTTAACACAGCTACACGTAAGGACCACTTCCCTTTACCTTTTATTGATCAAATGTTGGATAAACTCTCAGGTCAGGCCTACTATTGTTTTCTAGATGGTTACTCTGAGTACAACCAGATTAGAATAACCCTTGATGATACAGAAAAAACCACCTTTACTTGCTTTTACGGTACATTCGCATTTAGGAGGATGCCCTTTGGTCTTTACAATGCCCCAACAACTTTTCAGAGATGTATGATGACTAATTTCTCTGATATAGTTGAATCAATTATGGAAGTGTTTATGGATGATTTTTTAGTCTTTGGGAATTCATTCACAACTTGTTTAGAAAATTTGGGGAAAGTTTTGAAAAGATGTGAGAAACAAATTGGGCTTTGAATTGAAAAAAAATGCCATTTCAGGGTGAAGAAAGGCATTGTTCTAGGCCATAAAATTTCTGAAAAGAGAATCGAAGTGAATAGAGCCAAAATTGAGATTATTGAAAAGATGGAACTACCAACTTCTGTTAAAGAATTGGGACTTTCGTTGGCCATGCAGGTTTCTATCGAAGGTTTATCAAAGACTTCTCTAAAATCTGTAAACCTCTTTGCATGTTATTAAAAACTAACCAATTTTTTTAGTTTGATGCTGATTGTTTAAAAGCATTTCAGGTGTTGAAGAAGGCATTGATCACTGCACCAATCATCTCATCACCAAATTGGAACTTACCCTTCAAATTGATGTGTGATGCAAACAATTATGTTGTTGGAGGAATGCTGGGACAAAAACATGACAAGATGATTCATCCGTTTTATTATGCGAGTAAAACTTTAAAGAAGCACAATTGAATTACACTATTACAGAGAAGGAGCTTTTAGTAGTTGTTTTTGCTTTTGAAAATTTTAGATCATATCTGGTAGGTTCTAAAGTTACTATTTTTACAAATCATGCAGCAATTTGTTTACCTACTAGCGAAGAATGATGCAAAGCCAAGACTTATCAGATGAGTGCTCTTATTGCAAGAATTTGATTTACAGATTAAAGACAAGAAAGGTTCAAAGAACTATGTTGCAAATAATCCATCAAGAGTTGAGCAAACAAAAGATATGTTGTAGCAACCAGAGATCCGAGACTATTTTTCAGATGAGCAGTTGTTTACGGTAGCTCATATTACTGATATTGAATTACCATGGTTTGTAGATATTGCTAACTATTTAGCCGCAAGACTATTACCTCTAGAATTAACGGAGCAACAACTAAAGAAATTTCTTCATGATGTGTGCTTCTATTTCGGGGATGACGCATTTGTCTACAAGCAGTGTGTTGATGGGATTGTGAGAACATGAGTTTCTAAAGTCGAAGTGCTAGCTATACTGAAGCATTGTCTTACAGCACCTTATGGAAGACATTTTAGAGGGCAAAGGACTGTAGCTAAAGCATTGCCATCTAGATATTTTTGACCTTCTATGTTTAAGGATGTCTACGTATTCTGCAAAACATGTGATAAGTGCCAAAGAAAAGGAAACATTGGAATCAAAGATAAGATTGCACTGTCATTTATTCTAGAGAGAGAATTATTTGATGTTCGGAGGATTGATTTTATGAGACATTTTCCCCTTTGAATGGTAACTCTTACATTTTGCTAGCTACTGACTATGTGTCAAAATGGGTAGAGGCAATTGCTTGTGCTAAGAATGATGCTAAAACAGTTTCAAAATTCCTTCAAAAGAATATTTTCACTTGCTTTGGAACTCCACGAGTGCTAATCAGTGACGATGGATCTCATTTTATTAATAGAATCCTAAGTAATTTGTTAGCAAAGTATGATGTTAAGCATAGATTATCCACCCCTTATCATCCACAAGCTAATGGTCAAGCTGAGGTTTCCATTAAGAAGATTAAGGGAATCATAGAGAAGATTGTTAACCTGAATAGGAAAGATTCGTCTTTTAGATTACTAGATGCCTTTTGGGCTTATAGAATTGCATTTGAAAAACCTTTAAGAATGTCCCTTTATAAGTTAGTTTATTGAAAGGCATGACATTTACCTTTCAATAAACTAACCTATAAAGGGACATTCTTAAAGGTAGGCATGACATTTGCCTTTGGAGTTGGAACATAAAGCTTTCTGGGCTTTGAAGAATCTGCATTTTAATATCACAACTGCTGGAGCAGTGAGGTTTCGACAATTGAATGAATTGGAAGAGCATCGTCACTTTTCGTATGAAAATGCAAAAATCTATGAGGAGAAAACTAAAGTACGACATGAAAGGAAATTGATTCCAAAGCATTTTGAGAAAGGTCAATAAGTGTTGCTGTACAACTCAAGACTTAAACTTTTTCCTGGAAAATGGAAGTCTCATTTGTCAGAACCTTTCACTATCTTGGAAGTATGTCCACATGGAGCTGTCATGTTAAAAGATTAAAAAGATGGACGAAACTTCAAAGTCAATGGACAGAAGATCAAGCATTATTGAGGAGAGAACTTTCTTTGGAAAGTGATTCTCTATAGTTGCTACCAAATTGACAGTACATGAATATTGCAGGAGCGATACATGAGCATCACGATGAATTATTTTCCCTCCTTTTGAATTTTGAATTTTGAATTTGTTTTATTTTAGGAACAATTTTTGTTAAAATATTCTAAATTTGAAGTTGATTTATTTTCCTTAGGTTATATTTGATTTCATAAGATTTCAATTTACTTTATTCCATATCTCTTTGAATTTTAAAAGAATTTTCTATTTGAATTTTAAATTTTCTTTTGAATTTAAAAATTAAATTTGAATTAAGAATTTTAGTGTAAGTTATAACATAAAAGGTTGAATATTTTAACAAATACCCAGTAAGTGTCCCAACCTGGTCAGACCTACAATCACACTCATTCATGCAAACTCATGGTATAAACTTTAGGGACCTATTACTCTTTGGTTGATAGTATACTGTACTTCACATGTTGGATGAACAACAACTTTTATCCCACCATGTGTCATCTCGCTTTGGGTACAAGGGTGGGCCCTTGAAATAATTGGGGGCATCCGATTAATTCTGATACTAGATGACACTCATTCAATCCAGTTGAATCCTGCCCAACACTCACCCTTTAGGTGTGGGAGGCAGTTGCCATTCTCTTACAATCATGGTTCTATGAACATGCAAGGGCCCACATACATACGATATGAAACTTAACATTTACATCATGCATGTCATACCACATTATTCAGTATCAACACACCACATACTAGCATTTACAATCATGCTAACGCATGAATAGAATATCACATCATACATCGAGGTCATTCTAGGCGATATGATACATCACTTATCTTAGATTACTATCACATACATGACATATTACATTATTCAATTTGATATCCTACTCATACATGCATTGATTCATACATACATAACATCATCTAACCTTAGCCCTTAACGGGTCCGTAAGTGGCGTTACTTATCATTAATGAAGTTGCGTGCTTTCAACAAAAATAACATAAAATCCAATTTCTTTTTTTTTTAATTTTTTTTCGTAATTATCTATAATTAAAATTACAACTTATATGTTGCAGATATTTATATCAAAAAGGCAGCATTCAGTTTGAAGAGAAGAGATAGAAGATCCTTGATTTGAAAAATCAACTTTTACCTGCTGTAATTGATGATCTAACGTTTTTATTACAGGAATCAGAAGATTTGACAGAGCAGTAATAATGAAAGAGATCTTGCAATTTTGTTTATTCCAAAAATATTGATTTTGCATGAATTAATTAAGAATTTTTTAAAAATCAATTTTCTTCGAATAACTAATTTGCCCACATATTATGACCTTAATTATATTTCTAAATCATTCTTCTTCTTCTTCGTTCTCCCTAATTACTTTCCTCTCTCTTCTCCAACAAAACCCTTGAGCGGACAACAACATTGCCTCCCAAAATCAAAACGAAGAAGATACGAGACTTTGATGTTGATTTGCTTCTCAATGCTCTAGTAGCTTCCCTAGTAGAAGAGGCCATTCCTTTACCTCTCCAAAACAAAAAGATAAGAAAAAGAAGACTAAGAACTCTATCATACCACCAACTCTAGTTGTGATTGAACCAGTGATTGCAGAGGTCTTGGCTACTATTCAAGACGCAACACAAGTGGATGAACCATCTACACCAACTGTTGAACTAGACATTTAGCTAAAGATAGAAATAGGCTCTCAACTTGAAGAAGAGCAGAACATCATATCGCTCATTTTAAAGAAGAATCCTAAACATACGAATTGACAGCTGAAGAAGTTATCATTTCAAAGGACCCCCTTGAAGAAACATTTTGGAACCCATAACCTAGTACCCTTAAGAGGAAGAAGAAGTAAAAAAAGAAGAAGAAGAAGTTGACACCTCTGGAGAAGCTGGAATTGGAAACCCCAGCGGTGAAGAAAGCTAAACAAAAGGGGAAGGAACCCATGCGTGAAACAGTCTTGGAGAGCTTGATCAACGACACCGCACGCGAAAGATATCAGAATATCAAGAAAAAGGACTTGTTTTACCTGAATGCAGATTTCTTGAGTCCTTTGAAGATCTTCCAAGATATATCTCTGCAGGTATCATTAACTACTCATGTGAAAACTTTTGCAGAAAACCTGAAGTTGTAATTTTATGCAAACATGGATGAGAACAATAGGTTTGAGACCATTGTGCGAGGTGTTCCTGTTGGTTTCTCCCTAGGTGCTATCAATAGTATATATCATCTGCAGGACTTTCACATGCAGTGTATAGTGAAATGACCATCGCACCATCTCAAGAATAACTGAATGCAACCATCAGCGTCGTTGGTATCGACGAAGCTTAATGGCTGGTATCTTCCACCGATGCACATACCTTTCAATCAATCTTTTTAAAGATGAAGACCAATGTATGGCTATCATTCTTGAAGACTAGATTGCTTCTAGTAACCCATGACTCCATAGTTAAGAAAGGTCGAATCATCCTTATTTTTGCTATAATGCACAGCCTTAGCATCGACGAGGGCAAGATAATTGCACCTGAAATTTATCTGTATGCGAAAAAAATGTAGGTAAATTATTCTTCCCTAATACTATCACATTGCTGTGCAAACGGGTTGGCTTACCAATCTATCTAAGAGATATCCCCTTATTTGATAAGGATGTTATCGATACGACCAACCTAGTACATTAGCGAAAGAATGAAAATTTTCCCAAGCAAGAGGGAGGCTTGTTGGGTGGAGTGTATAGACTGTTGGAGCAATAAGACCTCCTAATGAGCTATATGAAATTTCAAGAACGACGGCTCCAGACTTTCTAGAACTACGCTCGCCGATTGATCATGCTTTGAAGGAAGCCTAACGAGCCAATTTTGCAAAGCCATACTCTGCCTTTGCACCCTTCCTAGATAATTTGATGAACCCTTGAATCCCACCACCTATGATAGTACATGACGAGGCTGCGAAAGAGCAAGGTCTAGAGTTTGAAGATTAAGCATTTAAAAGGATGTTGGCTGACCCTTTCTCTTTTCAAATTCTTACTTTTGTTATTTTTTGCTAAGATGTTTATGTTTTTCGTTTTTAAATTTTTAGTTTCTATTTGATGAACACCCCCCCTCCCCGGCGCCCCCCCTTTTTTCCTTTAATTGATAATTTTTGTAACCCAATGCTTATTGCTAATGAAATATATGTGGAGTTTGGGGAAGCAACTCTTATGCTGCAGCAATTTGATTATTTTTATAACATTAGAATACCTTTGATTGAGCAAACTGATTGATCTAGCAACTGTAGTGATTAATAATCCTTTTTAGTGAAAGGTACCACTTAGCTAGTATGAGAGCTTAGTTTCTTTTTCTGAGGGTTAAAAACTTATTAGCTCAGACTCTTTTTGCATAACTAAGTCCACTTATTTTACTTAGTCCACTGATTTTACTTAGTCTTAAGGCAGTACTTTTATTCTGGTTGATTCGTGAGGAAATTTTGCCCTCGAAATTAGAGGATTATTTTATTTGCCCGATCAAACTTGTTCAGGATCCTTTAGATTAAGTTTGGAGATTCCACCATTTACCTTTATTATTCAACACATTGGGGACAATGCGCAGTTTAAGTTTGGGGATTTTTGCTGAGTCCCTTTGGGTCTTTTCTTTGTTAACCGTAGTAAATCCAAATTATTGTGAACAATGTAAATGTGCATTCCTGTATTTTGATAGCACATTCCTCTCCCTTGTGTTCTTCCTGAAAATTAGGAGACAGGTGAATGCTTAAAAAAATTTTAGAAAAAGGGAATTACGAGGGATGGGTGTAGCCTAAATGTTACTGTATCTTTAGAACAGGAAGGTAGCTACCAAGAAAATGAATGAAATTTCTGACAAGTGATGGGTCTTGAAAAAGACTATGACTTGATTCTTTGTTGTGTGAAAAGCTTTTAAGAGAAATTTTTTTGAGCAATTTTGTAAACTGAAATTTATGGGATCCAAAGAAAGGATAGGGAAGGGAATAGGATGAGAATTTGATTGAGGGATTGCATTGTAGACTTGATGACTTAGGAATTAGCTAACTAAGAGTTAAGGCCTTCAGAATCAGCAAAATTTGTAGCATGTGCACACAGGTGAAGAGAAGATAATGGATTGACTTGAAAGACATGTAAGATAGCTTGATAGTTAATAGTCTTTCATTGAATTATTTATTTAATTCTTCTACAACCATGCAATCCCAAATTTTGACCAAAAGGCAAAGTCCAAGGAAAATGAAAACATCTCCCAAGCATACGATCGAAGCAATTAAAGGGGGATGCAATAATGACCACAGAACCCTCAGAGGGTGAGCATAAGAGATGCACCTCTTTATTTGAAAATGGACAGGTGGAGAAACAACTTAAGATTGATGGCTCAACAAATGATGATTTACTAACAGTGGAGCCTACGAGGTAGGCTCGCTGGTCGCAATGAAATTATTAAGCTGGAACATTTCGGGTATAAGGAACCTCTGAAAGTTCAGAGCCCTAAGAAATTTAGGTTAGATAGGAAGTCTAAAATTTTGTTCTTGATGTAAACAAAAGCACAAAAGTGTAGAATGACACGATTGAGGGAGAGATTGCAATTCTCTCATATGTTCTCAATGGACAGTGTTGGATTAAGTGGTGGTCGAACATTGTTATG
The DNA here is from genome assembly GCA_026257165.2 of Telfairia occidentalis. Classification (NCBI taxonomy): domain Eukaryota; kingdom Viridiplantae; phylum Streptophyta; class Magnoliopsida; order Cucurbitales; family Cucurbitaceae; genus Telfairia; species Telfairia occidentalis. The sequence continues at coordinate 16,270 of JAOANK020103385.1, forward strand.
GAATGATAACATCACTATTAATCTTATTTCTTTCTCGAAAACTTATATTGATGTAACAATTTGTTTTGATGACAAGTTCTCTAAGTTGACAAGCTACTATGGAAAACCTCAGCAGGAGAATAAACATTTATCTTGGACCCTGCTTTTACATCTTAAAGATATCAATAATTTAGCCTGGATTGTGGTCGATGACTTTAATGGCATCTTGTATGTGCACAAGAAGGACGGCGGGAGACAACACAACTTTAACGATAGCCGTGATTTCTGGAAAGCCCTCAATGACTGTGCTCTTCGTGACTTGGGTTTTGGTGGAAGCAAATATACATGGATGAACAACCGCTGCAACGAGGCTTTCATCAGAAAAATGCCTTCACCATTGTGTGGGAACTCATAGTATAATTACGATATTTCCTGCTATCCATATTTCTCACTTAGATTTTTTGTGTTCTTACCATAGGGTTATCGAGGTAGGTCTCCATAATGACGCTGCACGTCCCCCAGAATAATGGATTAACCATTTTTTATTTGAGGAAGTTGATGTCACACAAAATGTGCTATCTTTAGGCTTAATTTTAGCTACTTTTATTCGTTAATTTTAGAGCTTTCACGAGTATTTTGGTTAATTTGTAGGTACCAGGCTAAATTAGAAGAAATTATGAATTTCAGGCTGTTCAGGTTGAAAAACGAGCTTAAGAAGACCAAATTTGGCCAAGGAATGAAAAACCAGGGCCAAAACATAAGCACACCCAAGGGGAACATCAAGCTAGGTTCAACAGTGTTGAAACGTTGCTCAACGACGTCTCAAAGCTGAAGAATAGGCGCGCCCATCCCAGAAAATGCAAGAGCGTCTTGACACCGCGAAGGAGCGTGTAGACACCCTCACGTGCCGTGCGCATGTGCGCGCGCCCATCCAGCCATACGCGCAAGGAGTAGTAGTGTTGAGATACTGCTCAATGGCGTCTCAATGCCATTAGTGACCACACGCTCACATGACCGTGCATGCCTTATTGCCCACAAACTAGCGTCGATACGCTAGTTTTTAGTGTCTCGACACTGCCACACTTTGACACCCTAAGCGATGGATGCGTCGAACATTTTTGGACCGCATAAGACCAGCGTCAAGATGCTGTCTCATAGCATCTCGATGCTACGGGCAGAGAGCTAATCATAAGCTCATTTCTTTATCCAAAAATGAGGAGGCCATTTGGAGAGACGATTTTGCAGAAGGGAGCTCGATTTTCCAGAGGGTGTAGAAGCTTCCCATGGAGTCCCCGAAGTGATCCGAGGCTTGGGATTGCTCACATTGGGAACGAGTGTGGCACGCGCCTTTGGGAATTTTCTTTCCCTTTTCTAAACTTTGTTTCTTTTTGCAATTTCTTTAGGAATTTTTATTTTTATTGTGAATTCGAGTGGCGGGATTCCGCCTTGACTCATTGTAACGCATTGTGACTCTATTTATGCTTTATTAATTATATGGAATTTTTTATATCCCCTGTGATTATTCAAGCTTTCGTATGCTTAATACTTTTAATCTCTTGATCAAAGATTGAATGTTTTCATGATTTAGTTTCAGCTCGAGAGAATAAGGCTTAGATTAGATCTCGAATGCATGACTGTAGTAGGGTAATGTGATGAGCGGAGGTCTATTTTATAGAAGCATGTGTTATAATCTCTAGTGGGTCTGTTGTGAACCGTGATGACAAACGAGTTGGCCCTGAGCTTGAGACAGGATGGGATCATAATGGGTCCTCAAAGGGGTGATAATCGGTGGGTAGTTCGTAGTGCCTTGCTAGGTGTGTGGGTAATAGACCAAGAGGTTAAGTTTGTGTGCCTGGTTTGAGATTATATAACCTCGAGAGGGGGAGCCAAACATTAGTTAAACTCAACTTATAATAGCATAGCGATAGAAAAGTCCGTGGTTAGTAAATTTTAGGGTCACAAAGCATGTCAATTCGATCAGGGCACGCTCTTCTTATGTGTCTGTTGGGTATGTATGTCCTAAAACTCGAATGGCTTGTAAACACATTCTATTGTTAATAAAGTTGTTATTGAAATTATTCAGTAAGGTTATTATTAAATCATTTATGACTCTATAAATCTAATAAACTAAAGAACCCATGGCTATTATATGAATACTTAGGCTATATGTGGAGACATAAAAGTG
>JAOANK020103800.1:0-18419 GCA_026257165.2 Telfairia occidentalis
ATTTCATGTTGAATTTTAATTTTAAGGTTCTACATTAAATTTAATTTTCTAAGTCTAAATTTAAGACATTAAAATTGACCAATAAATCTTATTGACTATTAAATAAAATTAACAAACATGACAATTAAATAAATATCTAAACAATGAAATATCTAAGAAATAAAATAATGATAGTTATAAAGTATGATTTTAAAAGGAAAAATCTAGAAAGTTGGAGAGAATTAAAAAAAATGAAGAACTATTATAAAATTTGATAAAAATATTTGTGTGTGAAGTCGGTTGGTGTTGGAAAAAAAATTTGAAAGAAGGAGGTCGGTGGATTTCCCTACAAATAAGGAAGAAGGGGTTTATTTAAGCGTAATTATACTACTACTACTACTGCTGCTGCTGCTAATGCTACTGCTGCTGCCGCTACTATTACTATTACTACTACTACTAGTACTCTTATTATGCTGCTGTTGTTAGTACTACTACTACTATTATTATTACTATTATCAACATTAAAGTATTAAGCGTAATAATACTAATACTCTCAAAATTTAATAATTATAATTATATCAATAAGTAAGTTCGTTAAGTTCCTTAATACAATTAGTCTTAAAATTAATTTTAATCATAAGCGCTTTTTATGAAATTTAGAGGATCAAACCATAAGAAATAATTAGGAATAAATAGGATCACGATCAAGGTAAGTAGTTGATTTCACTCTCTCTTTGGGTGGTTTATATGGTAGTTTGCCTTGTTATGTTGCATTAATTACGTTATGTTGCATTACATGTTAAAACATGTTTCTTTATAAGGAATCCCATGTATTATGTATGTTCATGATCATGTCCAGATCAAGTTATTTCTAGGCATAGGCCACGCTTTCAGTCTTAGTAGAGTATGTATGGTTGCACCCGTCTAGACTCAATCTTTTGTTATGCTTACGTTAGGGGCTAGTAAGGTAGGTATGGTTGCACACCTCTAGTCCAATCTTACGGTTATGTTAACGGTTGATGTTGGATGCGACTTTCGCTTTACTGACTGCATGCCACTACCAATCATCAGATGATTAAGTTCCGCTTAAGTCCACATCTTCTTACCAGGGTGGTAAAACTCATGTTGGAAGCGTTACTGATTACCTCATGTTATGGTAAGTTCATGTTTTGGGTCTCAATCATATATTTTTATGACATGTTGCATGTGACTGTACATTTAGGCACTACCTTAAGTAACAGTTACTTACTAGGTATATTATATACTCATCCTATTTTACAGACTTTGTAGGTAAGAACACAGCGTAGGTGGTATGACTAGACGTCACTCAAGGGGCCAACCAACAAACTCACTATTTTAGTCAAATATGCACTTTGTTTCACTACGCTAACGTTTTATGGATCCTAAGGTTTTGTAAAAGAAACATTTGTAAAGTCCTTACTACTTAATTAACAAAGTTTTTATGTGTTCTAAAAACAAAACTTTTGATCAAAACATGCCCTCATAATAGAAAAGTTTAGGTATGCATGTTGTAGTGGTCGGACCTAGTTATGTAAGAGTTAGGTCGTTACATAGATAGGCTTGAAGGTCAGACATATTATTGCTTTTTAGATGGTTATTTTAGTTATAATCAGATTAGCATATTCCCTGGTGATTAAGAGAAAACCACATTTACTTGCCCTTATAGTACATTTGCATTTAGGATGCCCTTTGGTCTCTGCAATGCCCCAACAACTTTCCAGAGGTGTATGATGGATATTTTCTTTGATATGGTTGAATGAACTATGGAAGTGTTTTTGGACGATTTCTCAGTCTTTGGAAATTTAGGGATTAAAAGAAAACGACATTTACTTGCCCTTACAGTACATTTGCATTTAGGATGCCGTTTGGTCTCTGCAATGCCCCAACAACTTTCCAGAGGTGTATGATGGTTATTTTCTTTGATATGGTTGAATGAATTATGGAAGTGTTTTTGGACGATTTCTCAGTCTTTGGAAATTTATTCACCACCTATTTAGATAATTTGAGTAAAGTTTTTAAGAGATGTGAAGAGACAAATTTGGTTTTGCATTGGGAAAAATGCCACTTCATGGTGAAGGAATGCATTGTTCTAGGCCATAAAACTTCTGAAAAAGGAATAAATGTTGATAGAGCCAAGATTGAAATCATTGAGATGGAATCATAAATTTTGTTAATGGAATTAGGAGTTTCCTTGGCCATGCGGGTTTTTACCGAAGGTTCATCAAGAATTTTTCTAAAGTCACTAAACCTCTTTGCATGTTATTAGAATCTTTTGAGTTTGATGCAAATTGTTTAAATACTTTTAGGTATTGAAGAAGGCAGTGGTCACTACACCAATCATCACATCACTCAATTGAAGTTTACCCTTCAAGTTGATGTGTGATGCAAGTGATTATGCTATGGGAGCAATGCTAGGATCGAAACATGACAAGATGATTCATCAAATTTATTACGCCAACAACACTTTAAATGAGGCACAATTGAATTACACAACTACGAAAAAGGAGTTCTTAGTAGTAATTTTTGTATTTGAAAAATTAAGATATATGGCAGGTTCTAACATTACTGTTTTTATAGATCATGCAGCAATTTGCTACCTATTGAACGAAGAAGGATGCAAAGCCATGACTTATCATATGGGTGCTTCTATTGCAAGAGTTTGACCTGGAGATTAAAGATAAGAAAGGTTTGAAGAACTATGTTGTAGATTATCTTTGAAGAGTTGAGAAAATAAAAGAAATGTTGCAGCAGCAAGAGATCCGTGATTATTTTCTAGATTAACAGTTGTTTACATTAGCTCAGATTACAGATGTGGAAACACCTTGGTTTGTAGATATTGCTAACTATCTTGTCGTTGGGTTATTGACTCTAGAATTGACGAAGCAACAACTAAAGAAGTTTTTTTATGATGTGCGCTTCTATTTCTTGGTTGATCCATTTGTCTACAGGCAGTGTGCTGATGAAATAGTAAGAAGATGTGTTTTCCAATCAGAAGTTCAAGGTATCTTGGAACATTGTCTTACAGCACCCTATGGAGGACACTTTGGAGGGCAAAGGACCACACTTAAAGCATTACGATCAAGATACTTCTGGCCATCAATGTTCAAAGATGCTTACTTATTTAGCAATATATGTGATAAGTGCCGAAGGAAAGAATATTAGAGTCAAGGATGAGATGCCACTGACGTTTATTTTAGAGATAGAGTTACTTGACATCTGGGGGATTCATTTTATGGGATCTTTTCTCCCTTCAAACTCTTATATTTTGCTAGCTGTTGACTATGTGTCAAAGTGGGTGGAAGCAATTGCTTGTGCTGAGAATGATGCCAAAACAGTTTCAAAATTTCTTCAAACGAATATCTTTGCTGGTTTTGGTGTCACGCGCTCTATTAAATGACAAAGAATCTCATTTTATCAATAGAATTTTAAGTAATTTATTAGCAAAATATGACATTAAGCATAGAGTACTCACCCCTTATCATCCATAAGTCAATGGTCAAGCTGAGGTTTCAAATAGGGAGATTAATGGAATCCTAGAGAAGGTTGTTAACCCAATTAGGAAGAATTGGTCTTTCAGATTACCTTATACTTTTCTGGCTTATAGAACTGCATTCAAGACACCTTTAGCAAAGTCTCCTTATAGGTTAATCTATGGTAAGGCATGTCATCTGCCTCTAGAGTTAGAGCACAATTGTTTTTGAGCTTTGAAGAATCTGAATTTTAACACCACAACAATTGGTTCATTGAGATTTCTATAGTTAAATGAATTGGAAGAGCATCGTTATTTTTCATATGAGAATGTAAAAATCTACAAGGAAAAGACCAAAGTGTTGTATGATAAACGATTTGTTCTAAAGCATTTTGAAAAAGGACAACAAGTGCTAATATACAACTCAAGACTTAAGCTTTTTCTTAGAAAATTAAAATCTCATTGGTCAGGACCTTTCACTATTTTAGACGTTTTCCCATATGGAGTTTTCATGTTAAGATATGAAAAAGATGAGAGAAACTTCAAGGTCAATGGGCAAAGGATCCAGCATTATTGGGGAGAGAACTTTCTTCGAAAAAGTGCTTTTCTCCAGTTGCTATAAAATTGATAGAGCATGAAGATTGCTGGAGCAATATTTGAGCATAACGATAAATTATCTTCGCTCCCCTTCCTATTTTCAAATTTCGCTTTGGTTTTATTTTAGGAATGTTTCGTTAGAATATTTTGAATTTGAAGTTGATTTATTTTTTCTTTTTAGAGTAGATTTCATTTCATAGAATTTCAATTCACTTATTTTATTTTATTTAATTCCAAATTTTCCTTTTGAATTTGAAAAGTAGATTTAATATGAGGATTTTATTCACGCATAACTTTTTATTTCAATTCCAAAAATAAAAATCCAATTTCAATTTTAGTTCTCTACAATTATCCCTAATTCAATTTCACATTTTTATTTTGCAGATAATTATGTCAAAGAAAAAAAGAGGATTCGCAGGATTTGAGGCAACATTTATAATGAGGAGAGAGAACATAAATTGTTAATATTTTTATCTACCATAATTAATGATCTAATGTCTCTGTTGGAATATTTTACTCCAAGGAAATCTGATTTTGCATGGGGATTAATGACGAGATTTTTAAACTAATCTTTCTTCAATGACTGATTTGCCCTGGAGTTTCTAGCCTTAATTATGTTCGTAACTTCTTCTTCTTTATCATCATCTCTCCTAATTACCTTCTTCTTTCTTTCGCAAAGTACCCTTGAGTGAGCAAACACAATACCTCCCAAGACAAGAACAAAGAAGCTACGCGACTTCGAAGCAGACCTCTTGTTCGATGCTTTGGCATCTTCTCAAGTAGAAGAACAAAATCCACCACCCCTTTCACCAATGAAAGTGAAGGAATTGAATTCCTTGCAGAAGCGTGTAAACATCATGCATTCAAAATTCAATTTGAAAAAACCAAATAGAAAAGGAATAGAGAAAAAAAAAACATAATCATGTTTTCTACAATATTTAAGAGGATAAGAAGAACACACCTTTGTAGAATCTTCACTGCAATTCCCGGAGAAACTACCACTCAGAGACCATGCTATACTTAGGAGAAGGAATAGAGATTGTGGGATCTCTCTAGTTTTTGGATAAAAAAAATAGAAGAAGAAGAAGCCTTTATGTTTTAAACACAAATTTGTAAAACAAGAGAGAGTTAACTTTCCCTCCCATGTAAAACTCATTAACTCCCTAGTAGTCGGGAGTTAATTAATCATATTAAAATAATATAATTAATTAATTATCTAATGATGACTTCACTATATATTGTGCCTTTTAATCACATTAAATGCATATCTCTTTCTTAAACCTATTGTTTTAATATGAATCTTATTCATATTAAATTTTAAAATTTAGTATTATATGAATCTCATTCATATAAATAAGATCTGAATCTTATTCAAATATAAATCATATTTATAATTAACTATATACTATTACGTATCATTATACATACACCTTGTATTAATCACATTAATATAATTAATACCTTTAATTCCCTTAAAAAATTTGAACAATTCAAACTATTCCAAAATAATTGTTCCTTGTAAAATTCTTAGTGAGCTAGTAAGGGGACCTTCTAGATCTATAGAGTAGAAGCTCCAATGATATGAGATTAATTATTTAAACTCTTTAATTAATTAATCAATATTCATTGACTGCTGGTCACTCCAGTAAAGTTGGACAGCTGCACTCTTCACACTGTATATATTATATTTTTGTGTCCATGGATGTAATCAATCAATAATAAGTCGACTCTTCATGAATTGTTCATAACTACAGTTGGGTCAAAATTATCATTTTAACTCTGTAGTTATATCTAACTCCTTAAGTACCATTGATCCCTCTAATGAACAATTAGTTAAAGTTCAACTATAACTAGACTGCTCTCTAGCCAATGAGAGGGTGAGGCGTCTCATTGTTCAAGATCCGTAATTAGCCCTTAAGGGAAGAATTCATCTACTTACCTTCAAGACGGAAATGAGTAAATTTCATCTTGTGTAGTTGTATTCCCAGCTGCATACACGAACAAATCCCCAAAATGGTAGGCTTATTGAGTTGGCGAACTCGACCACTCTCACCTATACAGATCAAAGGATTGCCCTCATAGGGAAGAGTTCACAACTCACTCAGGATTAAGGTCGAGTCATCTATGATCATTCTAGTGAAATGTTAATCCCTTCAAGCAACGACGTTATAAAGAGAAACTAATCATTTCGTGGTCCAGTCTTATACAAACTCTCTATATATTATACCTCCACTCACATGTTTCCACATGAATGATTTGGATCCTAATTGTTTGTAACACTTTACAACTCTTGTAACAATTACAAAGTGAGCCATATCCAATAGTGTTACCAAGATAAGGTACCCAACCTTATCCATATAATATAGATCGTTTAGGTTATTACTTAAACATGATCTACTGTATGTCAACCACATACATGTTTAAGTTACATAAAATAACCTTGGATTTTTGTTTATTGAATTTTGTTAATGCACACTAAATATCAAATAAAATAACACCTTATATTATTAAATAAATAATTTGTGTCAAATTAAACTACAAAACTCACGAGATTTAGGGCATGAAATTAACGTAAAATGCAATAAACTAGAACACTATCTCCAGCAAACATCTCTCACTTGCCCTAGACAAAATGATGCATGTTTCGTAGACCCAGACTCTCCAAGTGACCCTCAAACACTTCAGCCGTGAGAGCCTTCGTAAATGGATCAGCAACATTGCGCGCTCAAAAGCTATTTTCGTCACTATCACGTCTCCTCGATGAACAATCTCCCGCATGAGATGATATTTGCACTAAATATGCTTTCCACTCTTTGAAGGATTAAACAACATGCATGCGCAGTGGAAAAGAATCAATTTCACTCAAATAGCCTCAATTAAATGAATAAAATCATGCTTTTAAGAGGAAAAACCAGAATTTAGAACACATACCTTTGATGCGCGAATTCTCCTTTGTTTCTCCTTGAATTTTAACACGAACACCTCCCGGACGACCACAAGAGTCTTCTTGCCTATTCTCCAGCCTTAGAACAGATTGTGGGATTCAAATTGAGATGAAATTTAGGAGCATTTGATGGGAGAAAAATGTTCTAACACTTAGAACACATGGATTTTGGAAACAAAAAATAATGAAAATTCAACAATTGAACTATCCTTAATTATATTGAAAATTCATCTATTTATAGAATTAATTTTGCATGCATCAAATGCATAAGAGATTGACACCTCAATCACATGCAATTAGTGGGATTTGTGGCAACATAAGAGCATGACAACTCATGAACTTGTAAGGAAAAATCATATTAGTGGATTTTTCCACTAGATTTTTCCTTTTAAGTTTCCATTTTATTTTTGATCAAATACAAAATAAAAGGAAATTATTAAATTAAAATTAATTCTAATTTAACCATATTATTTTAATATCAAATATTAAAATAATACTAAAACCACTAATCCCAGTTTGTTCGAAAAAACAATTTTTTCAAATATGAATTCTTATTCATATAAACAATATTTAATTTTTCAACTTTGCTTGTACGTTTAATTCGCAATTAAACGCAGAGATGTTAAATATATCGAATATATTTAATGCTCATTCCCTTAATTAAATTTGAACGTTTCAAATCCATTCACCTCACTATTCTAAGGTTTTATTCGAAGTGAGCTATCAAGGTACCTAATGGACCTATAGATCATGAGCTCCAATGATCAGAGATTAACTGGTTAAACTCTTTAACCTAGCTAACCAATATTCTTTGATTAATAGGTCACTTCACTAAATCCCGTAGCTGCACTTTCCTTACTATAGATATATTTCTATCCATTTGATATAACCATGATTAGTAAGTCGACCCTTCAGAGGTTGTTCGTAATCTCACCTAGGTCAAATTACTATTTTACCCATGGATTATTTCTTGCCCCTTAAGTACCACTAACCCCCTAATGAATAACTTAGTTTGTGGTCCAACCACCAAACCGATTCACTCTCAAGCCAATGAGAGGGTGGGGCCCCTTATTCAAGAACTGCAATCAACACTTAAGGAAACAACCTCTCTACTATCTGTAAAGTCGGGTAGAAGTGAATTCCATCTTGCAGGACTATGTCCTCAACTATCTACCTGGTCTTGTCCCAGAAATGGGAGGCATATTGAGTAGGCGCTGTTGGGCTTCTCTCACCCATGCAGATCTAAAAATAATCCCGAATAAACAGAAGTTTATAGTTAGCTCAGGATTAAGATCGAGTTACCTAGGTCATCAGTTTGAAATTGGTAATTGTTTTCTGTAAACGGTGTTATAAAGAAACAGTAACTATTTCGCGGTCTGGTCTTATGCAAACTCATTGCATAGGACGCCCCCACTCACATGTCTCCACATGAATGATTCAGGATCACATCATTTGTATCATATACAAAGCATGTCGCATCCAATAGTGTCCCCAAGATAAGGTACCCATCCTAATCCTTATACTATAGACCGTTTTGGCTATTTACTCAAACTTGATCCACTTTTATGTCTCTGCATAAAGTTCAAGTACTCATTTTATAGCCATAGGTTCTTAGTTTATTGGATTTATAGAGTTATACTTAACCATTTACTTTATTGAATAACTTCCATAACTACTTTATTGAAAATAAGAATATGTTCACAACGTTTACATAGAACAAGTTTTAGGACATAAAACCCAACACTTTTGTGGCTCCTAGTCTCCTTGGAATTTGCCATAGCACCACTATTATCATAATAAAGAGCGATGAGGTTAAACATGTCTGGAAGTACTTCCAGATCTGTCAAGAATTTCCTAAGCCATACAGCTTCCTTGGCAGCTTCACAAGCAGCCAAATACTCTACTTCCATGCTAGAGTCCGCAATATAGCCTTGCTTTGTGCTTCTCCAAACTACTGCCCCTTCGTTAAGAGTGCACATTGATCCTGATGTGGATTTCCTAGAATCTCTATTAGTCTAAAAATCAGAGTTAGTGTATCCTGTAAGAATCAATTCTTTAGCACTATACACAAGCATGTAGCCCTCCGTTCTCTAAAGATACTTGAGGATGGTTTTAATTGCAGTCCAGTGATCAAATCCTGAATTGGACTGATATCTACTGACAATTCTTACTGCATAGCAAATGTTAGGCCTTATAAATAGCATGGCATACATAAGGCTGCCCACAACCGATGCATAGGGAATCTGTCTCATTTCCTCAACTTCTTGAGGAGTCTTAGGACAGTGTTCCTTAGACAAGACAACTCCATGCTTGAAAGGTAACAAACCTCTCTTGGAATTGTGCATCAAATATTAGACAAACATCTTGTCAATATACGATGCTTGAGACAAGGCCAACATTTTGTTCTTACGATCCCTGATGATCTAGACCCTAGAACATATTGTGCGTCAGCCAAATCTTTCATTTAGAATTGAGTCGCCAACCATTTCTTTACATTTTTCAGTAGACCTACATCATTCCCAACGAGCAGAATATCATCCACATACAACACTAAGAAAACTACTGAACTGTTGATAATCTTCTTGTAAACACAAGGTTCATCAACATTCTGGTCAAAGCCATAAGACTTGATTGCAGTATCAAATCTTATTTCCAAGATCGAGATGCTTGTTTCAATCCATAAATAGACTGATTAAGCTTGCAAAACCATTTGCACTTGACCTCGGTTAATGAATCCATCTAGTTGCTGCATGTAAATGGCCTTCTAAAGATTACTATTTAAAAAAGCAGTCTTGACATCCATTTGCCATATTTCATAGTCATAATATGTGGCAATTGACAAGAAAATCTGGATAGATTTAAGCATGGCAATAGGTGAGAAAGTTTCCACATAGTCCGGTCCTTCAACCTAGGTATAACTCTTTGCCACTAATATAGCCTTAAAGGTCTGCACCTTAGCATCTACATCGTTTTTCCTCTTGTAGATCCATTTGCAACCTATAGTTTTCACCCTCTCATGCAGATATACAAGATTCCATATAGAATTGAAGTACCTTGACTCCATTTCGAGATTCATAGCCTAAACCCATTCATCTCAGTCTACATCATTCATTGCTTGTTAATAGGTCAGTGGATCCTCAGCATCTCCATCTACTGTGGTTTTAATTATACACATATAGTGTGCAGGCTGGTTCATAACCCTCCCACTATGTCGTGGCACCCTCCGCTCTTGAGGTAGATGTGCTTTACTAGATGAACCAACATCAACAACTCTTGTTGATGTATAAGCTTCTTCAACAACTTTTGTTGAAGTTTCAGTAGTTTCTTTGGAGAGCTCATTCAACACGATTTTACTGCATTGTTTATGCTCCCTAATATGATCATCTTCCAAAAATGTAGCATTTGTCGATACCAATACTTTATTTTCTTTAGGATCAAAGAAGTAACTACCTCTCGTTTCCTTGAGATAACCTACCAATAGGCACAGTTTTGAACGTGATTCCAGTTTCTTTGAATTTGTCTCAAGTACGTGTGCTGGACAACCCCAAATCTTGAAATGTTATAAACTACCTTTATGACCACTCCATAATTCCAACACTTTTGGACGGAACAAAGTTCAAAATATAAACTTCAGTAATTATTGCATAACCCCAAAAGGAATCAAGTAATTGAGCATAACTCATCATAGACCGAACAATGTCCAACAAGGTTTTATTTCTTCTTTTTGATACACCATTTTGCTGAGGTGTAATAGGTGTTGAGAGTTGAGATACGATTCCAGGTTCCTTCATATAGTTCTGGAATCTTAAATCCATATACTCTCCACCTCAATTCGATTGAACTTTTGTAATGCTTTTACCTAAATAATTCTCAACTTCAGCCTTCTCCTCTTTGAACTTTTCAAGAGCTTTAGACATGTGTTACATTTGGTAAAGATACTCATACCTTGAATAATCATCAATGAAAGAGATGATATATTCATACCATCCTCTTGCTTTAACATTCATAAGACCATAAAGGTCTGAATGTATAAGTTCTAAGGATTATTTGGCTCTATAATATTTTCCAGTAATAGGTCTTTTTATCATTTTTCCTTCAAGGCATGATTCACATATTGGTATAAAATTTTCTTCTAACTCACTTAGAAGTCCATTCTTAACTAATCTCTCAATCCTATTGAGATTAATGTGACTTAATCTTAGATGCCAAACTTGGGCATTTTCTTTAGGAGAAAATTTTTGCCTTTTATGTTGAGCTATTGTAGTTCTAAGCATTTCAATATTAAGGATGGCTTTTGATGCTAACAGCCTTAGCACATACAAGTTACTTTTTCATTTTGTAGAACAAATACTAACTCCATTTCGATAAATAAACACTTTATTTAATTCAAAAGAGATAGAATAAGATTGTTCTAACAAACATTTTACATAAATCAAGTTCCTTTTTGTAACAGTAACTTTAAGCGTCCCACTACTATTGCTCAGACGACTTGCCCAGTTTCTACACACATATTCATCTCGCCAGTCCTAAGCTGCTACCAGGAATCAATTTCTTGAAAAGAAAAACAAACATGATTAGTGACCCTTTAATCAATTATCCAGGAAACATCATCATTATCCACTAAACAAGTTTCCAAAACTAGTAAATTATATTTACCTTTCTTGGCCTCATTTTTCTCTGTCAAATACTTGGGGCAATTTCATTTCCAGTGCTCATCCTTGTTGAAATGGAAAAATTTTCCTTCGGCAACCTGGTCCTTCTTGCCCTTCTGGGCTACAGTAGGGTTAGGTTTATTTGCCTGACCTCCCTTCTTCTCTTCCACTTTTTGGTGCCAGAGGAAGTAGGAACAGACTTGGTTGCAGAGGTTGAACCTTTGTTGAACCTTTTAGAAGAAGTGACAATATTTTCCTCTCCTTTCTACCCCTTGACTTTCATCCGGGACTCAAAAGTCTATAGCTCGTTGAGTAGGGTGGTCAGGTTGTAGTTTAACTTGTTCATAACAACATTACTATGGAACTGAAGGAAACTCTTAGGTAAAGATTCTAGAATGAAGCTAACTTGACTGGCCTCATCAATGATGGCTCCGTTCATTTATACCACATTGAAGTGGACCATCATACTAAGAACATGTTCTCGTATAGAGGTCGCCTCATTCATACGGGCATTGAAGATGAACTTCAGAGCGTCTTGTTTGATCTGTGAAGACGATTGTCCAAACATTTCAAGTAGTGAATTTATGATTTGGAGTGCAATGACAATGTATTCGTGTTTCTTTGCCAAGACTTCAGTTAAGCTAGCAAGAATATACGCTCTGACCTTTTCATTTGCCTTCGTCCACCTTTTATTTGCATTTCGAACATTTTGAGATGCAGTAGGAGTGAGGACTTGGGGACATTCCTCCAACAAGACAAATCTGAGGTCATCAATTATGAGTACAGTATTTATCATGTTCTTTCATGTTGTATAATTATCTTCAGTTACCTCATTAGCACTAAGAAGATTAATAATCACGCTTGTCATTTTGCTGAAACATACAGATTACTTATATTAGTAACATGCAAAACCCTTTAAATCCAATCAAGTCTAGCAAATTTTTAATGTAACTTATGTGACACCTAATTTTGCAATGATGCTTCAATAAGTCAGGATAAAAGCCACTGTAGGGTGGTCGTCACCCCTTAACTGAATTGAAACACTCTTAACCAATTGTTACACCAAAATAACTCTTATTTCTATAACAATTAGTGACCAATGTTTTGGTCAAGAATTTATTGACTTGCTTAATAATTCTTCGTAAGTATAACCCTTCATTTTAGACCCTAAAATTTTGCCACAATGAGTCAACCGTAGGGGAAAAACCGATTGGGGCAAAAACTAAAGTGATCCTATCCATTACTGGAGTTTGAGTTCGATTTCATGCAAACACCTTCCGTAGGGGGACACAAGCAAACGATGCCAAGAGACCGAGCATGAAACCTAACTCCAAACAAATGAAGGAGACCACGAGATGTGTTGACACTCGTCCTCCTCCCACTTCCTATAAACACTCTCTCCATTCACCTTGGTATTGATCTATGCAAACACCTTCCGTAGGGGGACACAAGCAAGTGATGCCACGAGGACGAACATAGATCTCAAGGCGTGAACTTATAAGGGGAAATGTGAAAGAAAATGGACGTAAATCATCTATCATTTCCTCCCAACTAAGTGTTCTAAACCTAGGGTTTATTCACTTAGCTAAATACGAATAATTATTTAACTAAGTCCATAGTTAAATTGGCCCAATATAACTCTTATATTGCATAGTTTAACAATATATGATTACGATTTATTAAACACTTCAATAAATCTAATCATTTATTGCATGCTTATAATATTTGTCAAATTCACCTTCAAGGTCGGTTCCTAGGTAGGGGTGTTTCGTTTTTGTCAGCTTAAATACCCCTCCCTAGTTAGAACTTTCCTTAGACAAAGGTCCCTTATAGACAATTATTTTATAAATTTAATCTTTTATTGCATTCATTTTAATTCTATTAAAGCAATTATAAAAGATTAACCTATTTCTAATCCTATTAGAAATATTTTACATAGGTCTAGGTGAATTAAATTTTAAACCATTAAAACTAATCATAACCTTATGTTTGTATGCAACTTTTTATTGTAGGTCTTAATCTATTTTACTAACTTTATAACCATTATAAAAAAGAAATATTAAAACCTATAACATTCATTTAATGATATTAATTAAATATAACATTTATATTTATTAAGTATTATCATACTCAATGCAATTCCATTTTCATCATGTAATAAAACACTTATATTAATCACTAATAAAAAAATAGTACATATCCATCAAACAATATAACACTTATATTAAACTATAATGCATGGGTATATATAACATGCAATTATATAATATAACAATTATATTATGTAATAATATGCATGTGCATGCTTATATTCTCATACAATCATATCATATAACAATTATATTAAATATGATGCATGAAATATCTTTATGCTAAGGTGGGATTTTAAATCTATATGGCATACAATATGCAATATATAATTTTTAACCATACATCAAATGCATAATTAAATAAATAGCAAAAATGGATCAAATTTTTAGCACCCTAAAACCATTAATTAAATTTATATAATCAAATTATATTAATTTAATTAATAAAAAAAACTTCCATAATGCACAAACCCACGAACTGGCAATGCGCACAGCGTCGCGACGCTGGCCCTCTTTGTAGTAGCGTGGCTTCGCTAGGCATGAGCATTGCAACACCGCCACCTAGCGTCGCAACGCTAGGCTCTTTGTGCTGTAGCATTGAGCAAAGTGTCGCGACCCTGTGCTCAACAGTGCAGCACAGCCTACTTTCCTCTGCTCCAAAATTCATCCGTCTTGCTCCTTTCTTCCAACCACACCTCAACAACTCTTGCCAAGCTTCAAGACTCGATAGCAAAAAATAAACGTCCAAAACAACAGGCCCTTACAACTTTAATCTAATTAAAGCAGTAAACTAAGTGCCAAAAATTTGAAAGTCTATTTGGAAAACCACCATTCAAAATGTAGAAAAAAAATACCCACCTATTCTTTGAATTTGTTTTCAAATTAAAAAATTGAAGGCACAATCTGGCTCTGATACAAATTGAAGGAATTGAATTCCTCGTGGAAGCGTGTAAACGTCGTGCATTCAAAATTCAATTTGGAAAAACCAAATGGAAAAAGAACAGAGAAAAAAAATAATAATCATGTTTTATACAAAATTTAAGAGGATAAGAAGAACTGACGCTTGTAGAATCTTCACTGTAATTCCCAGAGACACTACCACTCAGAGACCTTGCTATTCTCAGAAGAAGGAAAAGATATTGTGGTATCTCTCTTGTTCTCAACACAGATTTATAAAATAGGAGAGAGTAGGAGGGGAAGTTACATTAACTCTCCTTCCACGTAAATCTTATTAACTCTCCAATAGTGGGAAGTTAATTAATTATATTAAAATAATATAATTAATTAATTATCTAATAATTAATTAACTATATATTCTACATATTAATCACATTAAATGAATATTTCTTTCTTCAACCTATGGTTTTAATATGAATCCTATCCATATTAAATTTTAACCTTTAGTATTTATATGAATCTCATTCATATAAATAAGATTTGAATCTCATTCAAATATTTAATTTCTCACATGTTATATAGTGTAATTATGAATCATACTTATAATTAGCTATATATATTATACCTTATATTAATCAAAGTAATGTAAGTAATACCTTGAATTCCATCAAATTATTCTAAAGTAATTATTCCTTGTAAAATCCTTAGCGAGCTGGCAAGGGGACCTTATGAACCTACAGAGAATTATTTTAGGATCTTACAAAATACTACTTGACCTTAACTCTTTCAACTCAATACTTTTTTCTCACTTTTTATTGTGAGTTTTACAAATAAATACATCGCCTTTATATAGATGATAATAGAGTAAATGGTATCAGAGCCATCAAGGCCGAAAGAATTCATCTTCACTTATTTTACTAGACTTCTCTTTTGTGAGAGCATGAAGGTATTTTGATTTCATTTTATTTTTAGGGGGGAAGAGGAGATTATAGCATCCTTCATCCTCAATCTGTTTTCAAATTTGAATATTTTAAATAATTGATTTTAGACTTTTGAAATTTATCTTCTGAAAAACCAAAATTGTTGTGTTCACCTATTTGTTTGCCTTAGTTAGATCGTTTATAGCACCAGGAGCGTAAAACTAAAGAACTCCATAATAAGTCAAAGGTAATAGGTCTTCAATCTTCTAGAAGATTAATTTCAAATTTTAAAATTGAATATTTAGATCATTACAAAATTGAATAATGATATGGAGATTAAGGAAAGTTAGAAATGTGTAAATTCCTCAAGGAAATGAAATCAAAGTTAGCTCCAAATAAGGAGCTTATAGAAGAAGAAGTAGAGTGGCAGCATATGCAGGATTCTTCACTTGAAGAAGAAGAAGCTCTAAACATTGCAAAGATAGAAAGACAACTGAAGAAGGGGGAACTACCCACTCTTGATCCAAAAAAGATATACTCTCACAATACTTTTAGTTTCACTTAGAAGCTATGTATTAAAATTGTAGAAAGGACAATCATAGATGTCCTAGCCAGTTCATTCAATTAGTCTCTTTCTTAAAATGATCTTATTAATTTCGAGAAAGAATATAATTATATCCACATTGGTGCCGTTCAGGTAGCAATTAAACCCTTGTTTCATTTAGGATTAGATATACCAGTACTATCTATTCTAAGTGATAAGAGACATGATAATTTTGAACATTCAGTTTTAGGAATTATGCAATCGAATGTTGTAAACAGTCCAGTTTACTTTAATTGTTATCCCAATCAAACGATGTCCCTAAATGACCCAAATGTATACATATCACTTTGCCTAGACATTGTAGAGAAAGGCCTAAATCTGGAGGATGGATCTCATAAGTTGAGTTTGGTGTACAAAATCATGTATAAACTGATGAGGTCTAGCATAGGATCCATAGCCCTTATGACTTCTCCTAAAGAGAAGACAATGTTGTTTGAAGCAAATATTCACTCCTTGGTCAAAGTGCCCAAAATGATCACCTAGGACGAGGTCACCAAAAATCCAGATTGGACTATCGAGAAGGAGTTCACTCCTCCCCCAAACAAAGCCAGTCAGCTTTAACAAATAATTGAATACCTAGACGACAAGGTAACAATTAAATGTGAAGATGAAGCATCTACCTCGACAAAAATAAAAGAAAATATTAATCTAAAAAATTCTCTGAATGAATTTATGAATTCTAGACCTAGTACTTCTACAGTAAGTGAATCATCTTTTGGTCCTAGAGTTGTTAGATTCGAATCATTTAGAGTTAAAGTTGTGGGTGTTTAACTGAAGAAATACCTGATATATATTATGAAAATAAAAATAGAAGATCTCCCACTCATACAGAGATGGAAGTAGAGTCAGTGGTAAGAGATAGATTGAATGTTATTACTGATTTTACAATAGATATAGAATTTTTACACAAAGATTTTAATTCTAAAAATAATAGACCACAAAGAAAAGAATTTAGTAAAAAACATGCTCCGAAAAAGAGCGTATAGAGATTAGAAGAATATATTTCTCTTATTTAACAAAAAAAAAAAATCCCCTTCTTCAAATGGTTTAATAAACTAGAAATATTACAAACCCTGGAAGAGGACCCAATTTCGAAGACAAGAGAAAGAGGTTATGTTCAGTCGCCTCAACCACCATTAGAAGAATGAGGTTTGAAAATTTCTATGGTGATAAAATTATAGCAAAACATTTTAACAAATAAATGAGATGGATGAAGTTAAGCCAACTACTAACAAAGAAATAAAGAGTATTCAATTATAAAACAATTACTCTAACAAAATGCTCTCATGCATAACCAAACAGGTAGACAAAATAGGTAAGAAAATCAAAACTCAAATCGAAGAAATTTCTAAAGGAAAGTCTGGCAAAAACTGACTAGAAATTCCTCTCAAACCAATCACAGATATTACTTCCCTAGAATCTAAGGAAGAACAAACAGTAAGAAAACTAATAGAAACGATAACTAAGCTTCAAATGGGAGAATGTTCAAACACGAAGGATTTAGGAACACTAAACATCCTTGGAAATGAACTAAAGAGATTAATTAAAACGGGAAAGTCTCTGGCTATCAAAGATTCTAACTCAAAATCAGAACCAAAAAAAATTCAAAGAATGCGCATCCTAGGGAGAAAGTATAATTATTATAATTGAACTTCTTTGCCTGATATGGGATACGAAGAAAGGTGCGAGTTCAGAAAGACCTCGTACGATGGAGCCTCTATATATGAATGGAATCTAGATGGAATGTCGATGCATCTCATATCAACAATGCTCAATGAAATGATTATGGCTCACCAAGCGTACAAACAAAGAGGGAAATATGAACAAGAAGCCTTTAAACTAATAACCGCTCGTTTCACAGGAAATTTTAAGAACTGATGGGAAAATTGCATCGATGAAAAACACAAGGAAAAATGCTTTCAATCATATTACCCCTATTAAAAGAAAACAATTAATAAAAAAAGATCATAAAGGTTGAAGGATAAGATATAGTCATAGAAACAGAAATAGAGGTTGATGAAATCATCCAAGATGCAGTCAACAAATTAATTTTTGGAGTATCTTATTCCTGGATTGGTCAACTCGAAGACTACCAGGAGAGAGTAAAGAATTTTAAAATCCTTGAAATGCTCTAATATGATAGATTTCAAATGGTATAAAGACATGTTCCTGTTGGATCGGTATGGCAACCCTAGAGGGGGGGTGAATAGGGTTAATTAAGAATTATAAAAACTTTTTCCTAAATG
>JAOANK020103899.1:0-18419 GCA_026257165.2 Telfairia occidentalis
ATTTTGGTCAATTTAATTTGCATGTTAAACTTCAATAAAATTGAGAGTTTAATGGTAGAAAATAACTAATGAAAAAAGAGATGGATTTTTTTGCTGAAATTCTCTAAAGAACACCAAGAACACCAAAGCTCTCTAAAACCTTTCAATTCCTTAAAATTCACAACAATCTTGGATCTTACAATTTGTTCTAAGGCCGGAGAATAGTAGAGAAGAGTCTAGCGGTCGTCCATGGACTGTTAGTGATAGAAATCATCAACAAACGTGGTGGATTTTGAGCTTCAAAGGTTGGTTTTCTTAAACTTTTTTCTTCCTTTTAGTGCACGTTTATTCTTTTAATTGAGCAAGTTAGAGTGCAATTTGATCCAATCCGTTGTGCATGCATGTGAATTACTCTATCAATTGGTATCAGAGCCATGCCTCTAACTTAGCAATGTTGATAGAATCCTCGGGTGCCGAACTAGTTGAAAGTAATGAGTCTTAAGGAAATAGTCATGTGGAGGAGATGCGCTAGAGGTTCGTGGTAGAGCTCGATCAGACATGCAGTGTGCTGTGCTCTGGGAAAGAAGTTGGCATGGATAAGAGTGGACGGATGGATGACTATTTGAGGGGAGGCTCGGTGGTCCTTTGTTCCAGGGGAGGATTGTTGGAAGTGCAATCAAAGTCTCACATTAGCTAGACAAGGGGAGGATCATGGGTATATAAGTGAGGGACATCTCCATTAGTAAGAGGTCTTTCATGGTGAAACAAAAAGTAAAGTCATGAGGGCTTATGCCCAAAGTGGACAATATCATACCATTGTGGAGGTGTGGAGGGTTTGTTGTCCCTATCAAGTATATCTCATGTCAAATATGTGGCAAAGCTAATCACACTACTCTAAATTGTTGGAATATGTTTGATCACTCCTTCTAATAAGATGAAATACCTAAGGCACTAGCAACAGTTTCATTTGAGAAAAATTTGTACTCTACTCTATATGCTGACTCTAATGCTACGTCCCATATTGTCAACAATCCAGGTATGGTATCTACTGCTTATGCATACAAGGGTAAACAAAAATTATATGTTGGGAATGGAGAAGGCATCGATATCACCCATATTGGACAAATGAAATTAAGAAGAACCTTATTTCTATTAGAATACTTACTACGGATAATGATTGCTTAATTATATTCACTGCGATTGACTTTGTTGTAAGGAACAAACACGGACTAGTGCTAGCGAAGGGACTTAAAAGAGGAGATCTATATGCTTTAAAAGAGCATAAACATGAAGAGCCACTACAATATATGCCTTGTTGCTGTAACTGCAAATAAATTTTCCTTTGACATATGGCATGAACGTCTAGGACATCTAAATGAAGTTTATGTGAAACATTTGTACAATAGAAACTTGATTCGTGTGTTGGATTGGAAGAAAGTTTCAAAATGTTTGTCATGTTAGGCAATTTAGGAAACTTTGCAAGCTTCTTTTCTCTGTAAGTAATAAAATCAACATGCGTCCTCTTGATAAACTGCATTGTGACTCTCTTGTGAAAGGTTAAAATATTGTGCTAGTTTTGTAGATGATCGCACTAGATATACTTAGTTATTTCCATTAAAAAGGGAATATGAATTCTTTTATTGCTTTGTTAAATTTTATAAGTTTGTTGACACTCAATTTGAAAGGAGAATCAATGTGTTTCAAACAGACGATGGGGGAGAATTCACGTATCTAAAGCTAAAGGATTTCATAGAAGAAAAAGAGATGCATCATCAAATGAATTGTTCCCACAGACTACAACAAAATGGAGTGGTAAAGTATGGACACATAACAGATATCGGTTTGGTGTTACTTTTCAAATTTAAAGTACCTCTTTAATATTGAGATCATAGGTTTTTTGACGAAACTTATTTGATAAATAGAATCCCTCTACTACCTTGAACATGACAACTCCTTTTGAAATGTTGTATAAAAGTGAACCAAACTACTCAAATTTAAAAGTCTTTGGCTGTAGATGTTATCCCTACTTAAGGAGTACTTCAAAAGATAAATTTGCAAAGAAAATGTACTCATGTATTTTCAAAAGCTATAGCATGAGTCATAAGGGATATAGATTTCAAGATCCAAATACTAACAAAGTTTACATCCGAAGACATATCATATTTGATGAACAATTACTTCCTTATGATAATGAATCAAAAGACCAAGGTAAATCCACCTATCATATTCAATTAGATATATCTAACTTTTTCAGATTGAATGGATTGGCATTCTCCCACAAGCAGAGTTGAAATTGTTGTAAACAAAGAATCAAATAGAACTAAACCTAACAGCAGGAGAAAGTTTGATGATTTCGATGGAAGCCCAGCTTGGAAGTGAGAAATGATTTAAATGTCATCCCAATGTCATATGGCAACATTGAAATTTGTTAAATGCGAGAACAAAATGATCAACATATAGCAGATAAGTTCAACCTGACAATAAGAAATGAGCAGAATCGTACTTCATAATCAAACTGCAGGAAAAATCTTTGATATGTAGGCACAAAATGATCAACGTGACTTGGAACTCGAGCAATGAATTTCTGAACAACAGAAAACAGGGAAGAAAATCTATATGAACTCTCAAACAACCCTCAGAATGATTTACTTCCTATATTGCAAAGTTCATGTAAGTTGTTACTTGATATTATGAGCCAATTATATATTGAATTGCCTATTTCTACTTCAGCCCCCAAAACAAAATGAAGAAGTACAGCCTCAACAACCTATAGCTAGAGAAAACAACAAGAAGTGGGAATTAAACAACCATCTCATGGTCACTTAAGAAAAAGCAATGGACAAACAACATGCCACCTTCTTGAGAATAACGATCGCACCCGACTATGCGTCGCGCAAGTGCACGGGTCAATCGTAGCATAATATAATAATCCGAAGACCGACTATCGTCCTCTAGAGATTGAGATTCTTAATTCTCTTAGTTATCGATTAATTATTTAAATTATATTTAGGGAAGTAAGCGATGTGCAACAATTAATAATCTAGAAAAGCAAGTACAAGACCGAGCTAGCGGGAATGTAACTAAAGAAAAATCAAGGGATAGTGTAATTTTAGGGTGTTTGTGTTGTTTCTGGCATAATTAACCAATTAATTAAACTCAAGAGATACATTCTATAGCAAATTTTCTAAGTCTAAGGTTTATCCCCTTCTCGAGGTCCACCAACCCTCACAAATAACTCTCTATTTGATGTCTCATAATAAAAAAAATAAAAGTGGCATACAAATAACCCATCACAGACCTCACATGCTCCTCTATCACTTTTGCAGATAGAGAAACTTGTGTCTAAACTCCTATGACCCATTTACTACTCTTTTCTTTAGAATCAAGCAGTAAAAATAGTAGTAGTACATTCATTGGCCAGATAAATTCAAGCATTAAGGTGCTAAAATTTAGAAGAAAATGATACTAAATGCATTCCATAATTTAGGAATAAATTGTACATAAACAAACCAACACCCAAAAACTAATGAATTTAGCTATAATACATCTCAAAATTTATTCTCAAACAACTCAATAAAATAATTTACTAAATGTAAAAGAGAGAAAAAAAACTCATGGTCTATTCTTCTTCGTCTCGGGCTCCGAACTGACTCCTCTGCTCGTAATTTTAACCCTCGAATGCTCAAGATGCTCCCAATCTACTGTAAAATAAATGATTAGTGGAAACTGTCACTGTTCCTCAAGAATCGTACCAAGAATGGCCCAAAAATCAAACTCCCCCCAAAAATGTTGATAATCTGCTTATAATGGCTTAGGTGGCAGTGTTCAGAAGACGCTGCCCTAAACATGTCTCACTAAATGACACGCGAGCAAAGCTTCAATAGGGAGAACATCAACGTAGCGTCGAGATGCTAAAAGTCGCGTCTCAACGCTATTTTGCTTACAACAAGAGGGGTGTGTGCGCGTTCAGGTAGCAAATTCCAGTGTCGAGATGCCATGGCCGACATTGAGACACCATGAGTCCTTCACGTGTGTATTCTTCCTTTTTTCTCCATATTTAAACATCATAGCTCAACGTTGAGGTGTTGTTATCTTGGGAATTGACTTTTTTTTATTTTTTTCCTTTGTTCCTTAGCAGAATACGATCTTCTTAGGCTCGTTTTTTCAAACTGATTAACACCGAATCTATTTTTTTGCCTTTAAATGCTCAGTTTCTACAAAATCAACAATTAAAGCCTCAAAGCACACAATAAAGCCCACAAAACTACTAAATTTAAGGCCCTAGAATAGCACTTTTGGAGTGCTATCACATAACAGAAACCAAAGAGCCGAAGAGCTATAAAGAAGCAATTAAAAATCCAATTTGGAAAAAGGGCTATGGAAGAAGAACTCAAAGCCCTTCATGACAATAAAACTTGGGACCCAGTTAAGTAAATCACCAAACATCAATATTTGGGGAGAAAATGGATTTTTACAATAAAGCTCAAAGAAGATGGATCAATTGAAAGATATAAGGCAAGACTCGTAGCTCAAAGATACTCACAAGTGGAAGGCTAAGTCTATAACAAAACTTCCAGTCCTATGGTCAAAAGCACAACAATAGGGTTTGTGCTAGCACTTTCAGCCATCTATAACTGGTAATTAAGAAAGTTAGACGTCAAGAATGCATTCATTCATGATCACCTCAATCAAATGGTATACATGACACAACCTCCAGGTTTTTCTAACCCTAAACTCCTTAATTATATGTGTAAATTAAATGAAGTCATTTATGGATTAAAATAGGTACCTAGGCTTGGTTTGATCATCTCTCGTAATTTCTACTTCATATAGATTTCAATGGTATTCTCTCAGACTCCTCTTTCTTTATTTACAAAGGCAAGAAAGTACTTATCTTAATGCTAGTATATGTAGATGACATCATAATCATAGGAAATGAACCAACTCTTGTGCAATCTCTCATTCAAAGACTTGGTAAGGAATTTGCAATAAAGGATCTTGGTCAACTTCACTGCTTCATTTGTATTGAAGTACAAAACTCTTCTCGAGGCTATTATATCACTCCTAGCAAGTATACCAAGAAGATACTCTAGAAGGCAGAAATGATGGGGGCATCACCTATTGCAACCTTTATGCCTCTAAGTCGCTGCTACTCTCCGAAGGATGAGGAATCGGTAAATGACACTCAATATATAAGTCTAGTGGGATCACTCCAATATCTCACTCTCACTAGACTAGATATTGTGTATGTTGTTAAAAAAAACTCGTCAAAACATGCAACAACCTCAAGTTCAACATCTCAGCCAAGTAAAAAGAATCCCCATATATCTCAAAAAGACCTTACATCATGGCATTGCATTTTTAAAAAATAGTTCACTAGACTTCTATTGTTTTTGTGACACTAGGGAGGATGTTCAATAACTTGAAGGAGCACCATAGGTGACTGTATCTTTTTAGCCTCGAACTTGATATCATGGTTTTCTAAGAAGCAACCAACAGTATCTTGCTCAAGCTCAAATATCGAATATAAAGCTATAGGAAATGCTACAGCAGATCTCACTTGGCTTACTTGCCTTTGACGAGATATGAGAATACCTATACATAAACCTCAAAAACTTCTGTGTGAAAACTGAGTGCAATGATCTAATGTTTTATTCATGTACAAAACATATAGAACTAGATTATCATTTTGTACGAAAGAAAGTAGTACGTTTAGATCATTCACAACTCGATATGTACCATCACACCAATAATTAGCAGACATTTTCACAAAACTCCTTTCAATGGAAACCTTTCGAGATTTATGTAACAAACTTGGAGTATGCAAAATTCCTCCCTCCAGTTTGAGAAATGATGTTAATAGCAAGACCAAATTACCATCAGCGAAACATAATTCTTATCAGCTCCAAATCAGAATACCCAAGCAACAGTCAAGTTGTCAACGGACTCAAACAGCTCATAAATTTCCTTAGCAACTGCAACAAAAGATTAATCACAAATTATTACAGCCTTCCTAACGGAATCAAATAGCTCATGATAGAGGAAATTTGCTTCAGCTCTTTCCATACGAGGTCCAATATTTTAGAGAATACTATAGCACAACTGGAGAAGAAATCAAACAACTTTCCTTATTTCTTGCCTTACCATTGAAATTGATTAGACTTAACACATTCAATTATGATTGATTGACCTTTCCTTGTATATTTACTCAAACTCTTTCCTTCTCTGTTTTTTCCCTTAGGACAAGTTAAAAATAGATGTTCCTCTTGTAATTCATCATCTGAAAATAATACAAAGAATTTTGCCTACTGTGTTTGATGTGCTGCATATTTTCATCATATAGTAGAAACATCCTTAACATTTTCTTAAAAGTGATTTTAACATTTCCCCTATAAATATGTTTCCCTATAAATATAGTAGAAACATATTTATAGGGGAAGTTTATGTTTCCCCTACAAATAAACTTCTTTGGAAGAAATACTCGTTATAGACATGTTTTTGGTGTGATTTTAGACAAATGTTTTTACCAAAATTGATTTAATTGTTAATACTTTTATAATTTTTTAATAATAAATCATTTTAATGTTTGTCAATTATGTAAACATAGCTCAATTGGTAAACACATATGTCCTAACAAAAAGGTTGTGGGTTCGAGTTCTCATCCTCATACGTTATTGAACTAAAAAAAATTATTTCAATGTTTGGTTCCACAAATGAAAAATATTGAGTTATTAATTTTAAAATAGATTTTAGATTCATCAAATTATTAACACCTCGTAAATTAATGGTTATTGTCTTAAGTTATTCTTGAATAACCCAAAGTCACCTCTCAATTGATTAAAAAAATATAATTCAGTTTAAAGTGCTTTGTGATTTTTCGAAAGTTTACTCCTGCACGACATTGCAAAAAAATAAAAATTTTTAAGATGAAAGTGATTGTGACAATGAAAAATTGATTTTAGCATACAAGTTTGGGTGATTCATTTAAAGGTACTTTTCAAATGATTTTAGAGTTTTAAAAATTACTTTCAACTATATAACTAAACATGATAAAAATTTTAAGTTTTTAAAATAAGCCGCTTTTGGCTCTTTAAAAAATGCTTATTAAAAAGTGTTTATTTAAGCTCTCATCTCAATAATCATTATAAACTCACTATTAATACAAATGATATCCAATTGAAGTCATCTTTTAGAAGTGGAGAACAACTTTGACTAGATGTTAGACTATTATTACATCATAAGTTCCAAAAATAGATGACAAGATTACTTATATTATTAATTATTTCAACACCACCATTCTATCAAACTTTTCAAAACCCATTTTTCAAAAACCCAATTATTGCTCATTGAAAAAGAAGAGGAAAAAGTATATATTGGTTATGTTGCTCTCATATTTGAGTCTCATTGATTGCATCCAACTTCTGATATGCGTGCTTTACAAAAAAGGAATCAACTTTTTCATGTAAAGGAAAAACAAAGACATGTAGAAAAAAGTATCTACGACCAAACCATGATAAATCGAGTTTTTTAGTGCACGTTTAATAATGAATTTGCTTTTGAAAAAATTGACTTGCTTTGTTCTGACCCAACTTAACGCAGCCTATTCTTATTAACAAAAGTAAGAATAACTTTATTAATTAATATTTATTAAGAAAAATAAAAGTTTAAACTTTATTAGGGATTCCTAGAAAACATATAAAAAAAAATCAATATCGCAAAAATAATAATCTCATCATATTTTAAGTTTTAAAAAAATAATGAACTATGATAACACTCCAAAAATTACTATTGTAGGAACTAAATTCTAGTAGTTTTGTGTGGGCTTTCAAGTATACTTTGATGCTTTTATTATTGAATTTGTGGGAATCGAGCAGTAACATGGGAAAATATGGATCCGAAACAATTTGGGTTGAAAAACAGGCCCAAAAAGAGTAAAAACGGATAAGAAATGACGAAACGAGGCTCAAAATAAGTAAAGGAGGTTGAGCATCTCAATGTCGGGCTTGGGCATTGAGATGCCCAAAATGAAGCAACGGATCGCATGCAACCAATTGATGGTAGCTCGAAATTGAAAAAGAGGTGGGCGCGCGCGCCCATTGCACACCAGAAGGGGCGTCTAGCCGCCGCGAAGGGCATATCAGTGCCCAACACGCACGCTCGTAGCCACTAGCTGTACAAGGGCCAATACGCACGTTTTGGGAGGTCTCGGAGTGATCAAGATCGAGTCTTTACACCTCAGGAAGTGTGTCTACGGCAGAAACGGTGTGGATTTCATCTGAAAGCTCCTTCTTTCCTCTCCTTACTTGTTTATGTTTAGTTTCTGTGTATTTTCTAGGCTGAATTTCATGATGTACAGTAGCTAAATACATTAGGTTTTAGGGTGTTGAGATTTAAAGACTTGTTAAATGACTTGATTTATTTTTGGAATGCATTTATTTCTTGTTTGCCTTTTAATTTCAAACTTTTAATGCCTTTGATTAATTGGGCATTAGTTGTTTGGTTGATGCATTATTGTCTTGCTCGAGAGAGAGAGTAATAAATTAGGGCATGGAAACTGAATATAGGTTCTTTTATGCACGAGAGTGATAGAAGAACGTGTGAGGTTGTTGATGAATAATTTGTATGTGATTTATTTCTTCTCATTGCAAGAAATTGAATTAGAGTAGACATTAGAGTAGTTGAGCTCCAGAGAGGACACTCGAATTAATCAAATTCTAGGCTTAAATAAAGAGGGAAGAAAATGCATTCCTTTAATAAATTGATCATTTCATTAGGTCGTTAAATATACCAACACCCTAGAACCTCCTTTCTCTTGATTAGTTCACTGTGAGCGTATCTCTTTATTGCTTTCTTTAATTAGGACTGTTGCTTGATGTTGAGTTGCGTAAATAAAATCGAAAGGATTAATTGATAACTAAGGAAATTAGAAATCACGATTCCCTGTTGATGATACTCGGTCTCTTAGGCCATTTATTACTACGATTGACTCGCGCACTTGTGGTAACACATTATTGGGTGCGATCAAATTACCCTAGACTTAAATTTGGAAATAGAAATTTCGGGACCATAGAACACAAGAACAACCTATCATGATCCACCACAGACATTATTACCATTACCTAAAAAAAGTTTTAAGGAAAAAGTTGAGTATTTAACAAATATCCAGTAAGGTTGAGTATTTTAAAAAAAAATTGATCGAGCAGTTACCACCTCCAAGGAATGTGAAGGGAGTTCGAAGTTTTCTGGGACATGTGGGGTTCTATCGTCGTTTTATAAAGGATTTTTCAAAAATCACGAAACCTCTTTGTAATTTTTTAGAGAAAGATTCTGTAGTTTTTTTGATGATGCATCTCTAACTACTTTTAATACTGTGAAGGAAAGATTGATATCTACTCCTCTTATTGTTGTGCCTGATTGGAATGAGCAATTTGAAATGATATGTGATGCAAGTGATTTTGCTTTAGGTACTGTTTAAGGACATAGACATGATAAGTTGTTTAGCATGTCATATATTATGCTAGTAGAACTTTTGGTAGTGCTTAATAGAATTATACTACAACTGAAAAAGAGATACTAGTTCTCGTTTTTGCTTTTCATAAGTTTAGCCTCTATCTGCTAGGATCGAAATTCATTATTCACACTCATTATGTTGCCTTTAAATTTTTGTTCAATAAGAAGGATGCAAACCGAGATTGATCAGATGAGCGCTACTTTTGCAGGAATTCAATTTTGAGATAAAAGATCGAAAGGGATGTGAGAACATGGTAGCTGACCACGTATCGAGGATAGAAAATAGAAATATGCAGCAAAATCTACCTATTATCGAGGACTTCCCTGATGAGAGATTGTATCATGTGAGTACTAGCGTCCATTGGTCTATTGATTACGTGAATTATCTTACTGCTGGACTATTACCACCCGATCCTACCACCCAACAGAGAAATAGATTTCTTCATGAGGTAGTTTCTATCTATGAGATGGCCCACAATTATTTAAAATTTGTGTTGACCATGTAATTAGGTGATGTGTGCCAATTAAGGAGAGTACACAAATCATATCCCAGTGTCACTCTTCACCGTGTGGAGGCCACTTTGGCCCCTCTCGTACAATCGCTATGGTATTACAATGTGGTTTTTATTGGCCTTCACTTTTTAAGGACTGTTATACTTTTGTGAAGTTGTGTGATCGGTGCTGACGAATAGGTAACCTTTCTAGACTCCATGAGATGGCTGCAAAGCCTATTTTAAAGGTTAAGTTGTTTGATGTATGGGGTTTACATTTTATGAGACTTTTTCCTCATTCTTCTGATAGTCGTGTCTATATACTTGTTGTTGTAGACTACGTGTCTAAATGGATAGAGGCAGTGGCCACTAGGAATAACGATGTACGTGTGGTTTTGAAATTTCAACATAAAAATATTGTCACACGTTTTGATACACCACGGTTAATAATTAGTGATGAAGGGTCGTACTTTTGCATTAAGATGTTTGAGTCTTTGTTAGCTAAATATGAGGTTAGGCATAGAGTGTCTTTAGCATATCATCTCCAGACTAATGGACTCGCTAAAATATTTAACAAGAAAAGAAAACAGTCAGAAAGAGCAGGAAGGACTAGTCCATTAAGTTGAACGATGCTCTTTGGGGATAGAAGACCACTTTTAAAACACCAATTGGCACTTTACTGTACAATTTGGTGTTTGGAAAAGCATGTCACTTGCAAGTGGAGCTTAAGCATTCAGCTTATTGGGGCATCAAGAAGCTGAATTTATATCTCCAGAAGGCGGGTGAGCATAGATTGCTGCAGCTAAACGATCTTCAGGAGTTTATGAGACGGGCATACGAAACGCTAAGCTGTATAAGGGGCAAACCGCCAAATGGCATGACCAGCACATACTTCACAAGTTCTTCCTTCCTAGCAAAAAGTCCTATTATTTAACTCACGTTTGCGCTTATTTCTAGGAAAGCTTGAATCTCGATGGTCAGACCCCTTTATAATCAAAGAAGTATTCCCTTAGGAGGTCGTCGAGCTGCAATCTAAAAATGGAGAGACCTTCAAAGTGAACGGGTAGCAGGTGAAGCCCTATCATGAAGATGAGGAGCGAAAGTTGGAGGACATCTTTTTGAATGAGTCCCTTTGAGCTAAGAATATGTCTAGTTAGAGACGCTAAACCAAGTGCTTCTTGGGAGACAACCCAAATGTTTTTGTTTTTTCTACTTTTGTTAAGTTAGTTGCTTTTAGTTTGTTGTTTGTCCAGCTCTCACGCATTTCACACACATCCCTCTCTTTTTCAGGAGCCAGAGCATAGTCGTATGCAGTCCACATGTCTATCGTATAGTGGATCGTCTCATACTCCATGCCATTACCGATTACTTTCGTTGCTTTATTTTTCTTTCATATATTGAGGACAATGCATGTTTTTAAGTTTGGGGTGGGGGTGTCCTAAGAACTATGTGATGATAGGCTAGATTTATGAACTGTGTGCTGAGCTCTTGAGAATTGTGGTTGTCTGATGAATTAATGATGTCTGAAATTGAATTGTGGATACAACTTTTTTATTTGATTCGATGATATGATTGATTGTTCGCCTGACTATGAGCTATAATCTAGAATTGTTGATTCTTGCATGCTAGGGACTATAAGTTTCCATGATTTATTGTGATATGTATGTGAGTTGAAATAGAGAGAGTAGTAGTCATACTTCTGATGTGAGTTATGTCTGAAATCCCTCTTTGAATTCCTTGTACTTTGGGCACGTAGTCTCCTTGTTTAGAGTCTAAAAAGCTTAGGGTGTCATTAATGAGGTTAGACTTTAGATGCTTCAAAATGGGCTGATTTCTTGGAGAGTTGGCTTCTAAGTTAAGTAGCTTTTGCTGGAAAAAAGGAAAAAAAATATTGTGCTTAATAAAAAGTCTTAATAGGTTACTCCACCTTTCTTGTCGTGCCTAAAAGGCTGAAGGAGAGTGAGTATTGTCCTAGGATAGATGGGCTGCTCGAAGTTGGATACTCAGCACCTAGGAAGTGGGGGTAACCATAACGAAGGTAGCACGTCTTCACTAGGATCCTATTTTAGAAAATAGGAATGGTTTGTTGTATTGTTCGTAGTTGGATGCTCAGCGCCTAGGAAGTGGGGTAAGCCAGAATGAAGGTGATGCAACCTTACCTCCTAGCAAAAGAAAGAGAAAAAAAATTAAAATGAAAAGAAAAAGAAAAAGAAAAACAAGAGAAAAAAAGAAAAGCTACCTTAAATTAGAAACACTGTCTTGAGATAACGTGTCATTTATTGTGCTCATTACATGTCATTGTGCATTGAGATAGGAGTCTGGAGCATGCAAGCATTGAAGTTCTATTATATAGCTGAATTTTATTTTTGCTTAGGACTAGAAAAACTCTAAGTTTGCGGTAGTTGATAGCACTCCGAAAAGAGCTATTTTAGAAACTAAATTCTAGTAGTTTTGTGGGCTTTCAAGTGTACTTTGATGAATTTATTATTAAATTTGTAGGAACCGAGCAGTAAGAGGCAAAAATATGGATCCAGAGCAGTTCAGATTGAAAAACGAGCCCAAGAAAAGTAAAAACGGACGAGGAACGAAGAAATGGGGCCGAAATTAAGTGGACACCCATGACTGAGCATTTAAATGCTGGACTTGTGCATTGAGATGCCCAAAATGAAGCAACAGATTGCACGCAACCAATTGATGGGAGTAGGCAGTGTTGAGACGCTGCCCATGGGTGTCTCAATGCCCAAAATTGAAAGAGGGATGGCACGCACCTGATGGACACTAGGAGCGGCGTATAGACGCCACGAAGGGTGTCTCAATGCATCCACGTGTGTGCAGCTACTAGCCGCACATGGGCCATAGCCGAACGTGTGTCGAGACGCTGTGATAGCGTCTCAACGCTGTTCCCTTTCGATCGTGCGCCCCAAAACGCACGTTTTGGGTAAGTAGCCTTTGGAAAGCATCGCGGCGTTGCTCCTCGCGTCCTGATGCTGCCGGTAGATTGTATAAAATACTATTTTCACTGCTAGGGTTGGAGGGGAGCTCGATTCTACTGTGATTTTCATGGGATTTCGAAGAAAACTGTGTGGCTACTGTTTGCAGTGTTTGGGAGGTCTCAGAATGCTCGATATCAATTCTTCACACCTCGGGAAGTGTGTCTACGGCGAAAACGACGTGGATTTCATCTGAGAGTTCCCTCTTTCTTCTCCTTACTTATTTATGTTCAGTTTCCGTGTATTTTTAAGCTGAATTTCATGGTGTATAGTAGCTAAATATATTAGATTTTAGGGTGTTGGGATTTAAAGATTTGTTAAAGGACTTGATTTATTGTTGGAATGCATTTATTTCTTGTTTGCCTTTCAATTTCAAGCTTTTAATGTTTGCAATTAACTAGACATTAGTTGTTTGGTTGATGCATTTATTGTCTTGCTCAAGAATGAGGGTAATAAATTAGGCCATGAAAATTTAACATAGGTTTTGTTTATGTACGAGAGTGATAAAAGAACATGTGAGGTTGTTGATAAGTAATTTGTATGCCATTTATTTGTTCTAATTGCAAGAAATTGAATTAGGATAGACAAATGAGAATGGTTGCGCTGGAGAGACGAAACCCAAATTAATGAAATTCTAAACTTAGGTAAAAAGGAAAGAAAATGCATTTCTTTAGTAAATTGATCATTTAATTAGGTTGTTAAATATACCAACACCTTAGAACCTCCTTTCCCTTTATTAATTCACCGTTAGCGTGTCTTTTAATGCTTTCTTTAATTTAGGATTGTTGCATGACATTGAGTTTGCCAAATAAAATCGAAAGGATTAATTGATAATTAAGGAAATTAGAAATCACGATTCTCTATGGATGATACTTGGTCTCTTAGGCCGTTTATTACTACGATTGACCTGTGCACTTGCGGTAATGCATTGTTGAGTACTATCTAACTACCCTAGACTTAAATGTAGAAATAGAAATCTTGTGACCATGGCCCACAAAAACCACCCCTCATCATCCACCACAGACGTTATTGCCATTACCTAAAAAAAAGTTTTAAAGAAAAGGTTGAGTATTTTAACAAATACACAGTAAGTGACCCAACCTACAGGATCAGAGATAGAAACACATCCAATCAGACATAAACCATGATATAAACCTCTAAGACCTATTCTTGTGAGTCAAAACATTCTTTCATTTTTTGTTTTAGGTAAACAATAACCTTAATCTCATGGTAAAGCCACCTCACATTTAATTAGCTACAAGTGTGAGCCCTCGACTTTTGGAGGTATCTTACCACCACTAAGGGTATATAATTCCCATTCAACGTGGCCAAATCCCGCCAAACACCAATCCGAATGGTTGGGAGATAGTTGTCACCTTCGGTTAAAAAACTTGTTTCATGTACTATTGTTCATGCATACACTACAACAAAAAAGACTTTTTATAACATTTTGGGAAAAATTTTTATTGAAAAAGCTATGAAAAAAATTTAAAAGAAACAAAGTAGGAAAAAAAAAAACAAAGGGGCGCAACTAAACGCTCGATTTCTTCACAAATAGGGTTATGTTTTTTCTTCTTGTTTCGAATAAAGCTGCACTTCTTCGATTCCTCTTTTCTTCTTTTCGAAACCAAGCCTCTCGTCTTCTTTGATCTGTTTCTTTCTTCCACCGATCAACTCTTTTCCTTCGGCACATCACTTTCTGATAAATTGTGTGCAATGGTCTCTCATTTATCAATCAATCTCTTCTCTCAGTGCGATTTTCTCGTCGGAGGGCGTTCCAGCCAAAAAGAGAGCACTATCAATTGCAAGAATGACTCCATTGCAAGTATGCTTTCCCCTCTTTTCTTCTCTTAACGAGCATTTCACTTACCTTACATCATTTCCTTTACAAAAACTGCGAACAGATGGATAACCTTGTATGTGATGCCTAAAATTTTCATTGTGAAGCATGGTTAACAGTAAAGAAACTAATTCAGGCAACCAAAGAAATAGACGGACGCCATAGAGATTAAAGAGAGAGTGCAAAAATTTAGATGATAATAAATTTAAAATGTAGAACCGTAGGTTATACATATCCCAATCAAATGCCCTTAATGAGGGGATATCATAAAAATCCAAGATATAAAATCTTCCTGACTTTAAAGGGACCTAAGGAGACATAGGAATTGATCTCAACAATTATTGATATTAAATTCCTCTTAGGATAGGTAAACCAAATATTTTGAGTACTTTGGATAAAAATCATAATAGATATATATAAACACATACACACACATATATAAGATCAACGTACTGATAAGACCAATGGCATGTTACAAGTGCGATTCACGCCACAAAAAAAGGTGAACAGAGCTAAGGAAAAATCTTAGTTAAAAATGAAGGAAATAGTTAGTCTTTCAGTAATATAGAAAATTAATAAGTCTATTGGGTGAGGTTAGGTACACAAGGTTACCTCGTAAAGGGAGGGGTGTTACTCATCGGTACAGACTAAGGACTACAGTTCTCTAGGGAGGAATAGAATCATATCTCTCAAAGCCACAGAAAAAAATGTAGTTTTGTCAGTAGATAGTGCCCAATTAATTTAACTATCACTTACTTCCGACACAAATCACCTTGATCTGCACATCAACCTTTGACATGAGAATTCATCCATCTAATTTTGGATCATATAGAGACAAACAAGTGCTTCATTAAAAATCGACAACATTTACTGAAGACAAGTAATAAACCTTTGCAATTATGCTCTTTTGAAATTATCTAACCTCATGTCTTTGCCTCTCCTAACATGGCTGTAGAAGATGAGATTTTCTGATCTCGTTCATTGAGATCATTGTCTTTTTTCTCTGTAAATAATGTTAAACTAAGTTTTTCTGATTTTGTTCATTGAGATGATTGACATTTTTCTCAGTAAATGATATTAAAGTGAGTTTTTCAGATTTTGTTCATTGAGATGACTGTCTTTTTCTTCTAAATGATTAATTGAGTTGTTCTTATTTCGTTCATTAAGATGATTGTTTCTTTTGCTCTACTAGTGCTTAAGATTTTTTTTTTTTTTTAATATTTTGTACATCTTCTTCTGCTCTTCAAATAGGAGTGTCCATTTCTTATAATGGTTGATAGCAAACTTTGTGGACTACTTTTATGACTTAAATATTGTTAGTTTGTTAATTATTTTGACTAATTTCACGCACATATCTATTTATTCAGTAGGAACAGTGGAAATAGAAGAGAATAAAGAATTATGAATTTTGATTGAGAAATTCTGACAAATTGGATTATAGTTTGATGGATCGATGTTGAAAATGGAAGTTCAAATCATAAGGAAGAAGCATTGAGACACCTGTAAACAATTTGACCATTTAGTCTGAGTGGATAGCGTCTCAACGCTAGCTAATTCAATTCTAAGACCATCCCCAACACGTCTCGACGATACGATTTTAGAAGCATGCATTCAAGAATTTTCGTACCGTATCAATGCTATCACGATGATTTCCATAATTGTTAGGGTACAGAATTGCGACGCTACCCTAGTGTCTCGACGCTATTGACACCTCCTTAAATAGAACATTTTGCAGCATTGGCAGGACTTGGGAACCATTGGGAGAAAAATACTTTTGAGAAATCGAGAGTTTACGAAATGAGAGGGTAAGGAGACTCGATTGGAGCGGAGAAAAGAGATTTTCAAAGCTCAAAATATGGAGATCTCAGGGGACAAAAGTTTGAAGTGTCGGATTTGATTTCTGCTCCTTTCCCTTGACTTTTTGTAATCTTTCCATGAGTTTTAGTATTAGAATTTTAGATTGCCTGTTTAACATGTGTAGCTAAACAGTTCTCAGAATTGATGTATCTGCTGGTTTTTATAAGTTTGATTGATTGATTTACAAGGATTGATCCTTTATTTATTTTATTCTTACATTTACATGCTTATTGCTTTTAATCTCTTGATCGTGGATTAACTGTTTATTGATCTGAATTTTTGGGGTTTAGATTAGAACTTGAATGCATACTTGAAGTAGTTCTAAGATCAGGAGATTTAAGATTACGTGAAAATTTGCTAATAGAGCTAAACTACATGTCTTTGCTTATTAATGAAATTGAATAGAAACATTAGTTTCGTAATTTCCAGAGAGATTAAATTGTACTTGGTAGAGACAGTTTTTATATGCATGTTCTTGACTTATAGAATTGTTAATTGGCTTATAAGACCAGGTGAAATCAACTCCCAGGACTAGGGGTGCTGTTTCTGAATAATTTGTTGAAAAAAATTGCATCAACTAAGACTTAAGCTTATGCACTCTTACGTTTTTGTTAATCTATTTGGAATTTTAATATATATATTATTAATATATTTCACCGTTTGAAGGAAAAAATTGGTATTATGAAGTCTCAATCCCATGCCCTCTAGTTTACTAAGGGAATTGCTAAACCATCTATGATACTAAACGCTTTTAGTAATATTTTATGCTTATAAATATAAATAGTCGGTCGGTTTTGGGTTTAGCTGGTTTTGGCAATGCAAAACTCGAAACCGACTAAATCTGATCGGTTTTCTCTATACAAAAACTGAAACCGCCAACCCGAACCAATTACAAACCGAACCGACGTCGGTTTCGGTCGGTTTGGTTGGTTTGGTCGGTTTTGGCGGGTTGAGCTTGCACCCCTACCTAAGACCCTTTCTCTCTGATTTTCTCATCTTATTGCTTTAGTGCTTATTTAATTTTCATAATTTTACCCTATTAGTTTCTCTAAATAAAATTGAGCGTTAGTATTCGTAGTACTTAAGTGTGCTAGAAATCCATTCATGAGGACAATAATCTCTTACAAAACTTGACTCTATCATTTGCAAGTGAACAATTTCTACAACAATGGTACTAAAGAGTAAAGACTAGGAAGACAAGTTTAATTTATAAATCCATAATTATAACAATTTTTTTTGGGATTCTAATTAATGTGTACTTAGAGACAAGTTCCAAAAAGGAAATAAAACATGACTCAATTAAATTTGATGGCCAAAT
The DNA here is from genome assembly GCA_026257165.2 of Telfairia occidentalis. Lineage (NCBI taxonomy): Eukaryota > Viridiplantae > Streptophyta > Magnoliopsida > Cucurbitales > Cucurbitaceae > Telfairia > Telfairia occidentalis. The sequence continues at coordinate 17,986 of JAOANK020103899.1, forward strand.
TTAGTATCACTTCTTTTTTGTGTTTCCAGCTCACGTTGAATTAATTTACTTTTGGAAAAACAGTGTAACTTTATTTAAACTTTTATTTGTGGATGTTATCAGTAACCAACACGATCTTTTAATATGGATATATTACTTTCTTAGCACTTCGTATATATTAGCCATGGGATAAATGATAGTTGCCAAGAATTTGACAGTTGGGAGAGGGACGTTTTGCCTAACTAGTAGGACATGATTAGTCTAACGTTATAAATCACATATTACAAAGAATCAATCACTAAATGCACCTTGTTGATGCACGGAAAATCCCGCCTGTGACGTGGCTTGAGCTGCAACTGGTCCTCGGATCTAGAAAATAGAAGACGAGATGAGGCGGGGTGGTGACGACCACGCTCCGACGCTCAAGTCAGTAGAGGCAGAGGAAATGAATAAGA
>JAOANK020104007.1:0-18418 GCA_026257165.2 Telfairia occidentalis
TGGGTATGTTATTTCTTTTATAATGGTAACCTTGAATCACATGATATACTTAGTGAAGAAATTAGAATAACAGGGACGTGCACCCTCAATCACACATTATATTCTGAATGTGCTACCAAATCATATGCTTTCTCTTAAAACTGTTTGTTTTCAGCTGTCTCATTCAATCACAGGGTTAAAATATATTGCATTTCTTATTTCTTAATTATGGTACCAAATACTTAAATACCTCATGGAAGACCTCAAGGACTTTATAGAATGAAATTATCAAGGTATTGGTAATGGATAAGCATGAATCTTTGGATTGGAACTATATAGGATATGTTTATTCAACTTTTACCATTTGATCAAAACAATATGAAAAGAAAGATGCTGACTAGATGAGAAATCTTATTATAATTGGAACAACTTTTTGATTCCTTTCCCTTGTTATTGAGTAATGATGACCATGATGATAATTTAAAATGTGAGCATTATTAATAGGTTTAAATTCTATTACTGATAGGTTTAAATTCTATTTTGGATCTTAAATTTTTACACATTCTATTTTTACTCTTAAACTTTGTGTAAAATGCCAATTTAAATCTGTGTCAAAAAATTTTTATGCACCATATAGATTTATGTTTTGAGCAATATATATCAAGTCTTGTAGTTTGGGAAATCATTAATTCTTGAAATTTTAAATATTCAATTTTTTATAACTACTTTTGCATGATTGATACTACATTTTTCTTTCTATGATTATTTTTGTTCACTTTGATATGGAAAAACATCGTCATGGTAGATCAATTAGTTTTAATCTATTTCATAGCTGAAGTCGCACCTTATTTGCATTGGTAATATTTCTATACTTGATAATTGGTATTTGCTCCTGTAAATTAATATTTCAAATGATAAAGGCTCTTTCGTATGTAATATTTTGAATGAAATTTTGTTCCTGTTTGACATTCTGACACCTAATAGTGCTTTCCATTTCACATTCAAATAATTTAATGGTTGTTCAACTGCATTGCTTTATATAGATTTGGAATGGTAAATTTTCTGCCATAATGTTTTTGTGACTTGGCGTAAATTTGGAATTAGACACCTTGAGGGAGTAAATTAGTAGTTGAGGCCAGATGGGGAAAGACGAGGACCCTGAAAATGGTCTAGTCTAGAACAGAAATATGGCGGAGGAAGGTTACGTCTGTTTGAATAGCTGAAGTTTAAATTGTTACTTTCCTTCCCCATGTTTGGATTGCCTGTTGTTGCTTCGTGAGGTTGATGATTCAAGCGTTTTCAAGACACTGAGAATCTACCTTCTGTGTTATGTTGATTCCAAAATGCTGTTTTTGAAGAGAATTATGAGTTTATTTTCTTCATCAGTACACAAAGAATCATGCTTCTGGCTGGGATTTAACAACATAGACAATTTAGCTTTATTTTAGTTCTTGCATAAATGACACAACTATTTTTGAATTTTGTATGTACTTGAACAAGTAGTTTGCTACGATTTGATTTGCATGTGATGTGATGATGCTGAGGTAGTAAGGGTTTGATTTTTTATTGTTATTTATTTATTTATTATTTTTGATGAGGTATGTGGCCAAAATCCAAGAGCTTTAGTGATAAAGATCAAGGTTTAATTTGGCCTATGAACTTAGTTCTTTATTGGCCTATATGCACCAGACAATATATGTTGAACTTGGGGAGATGGCTTTGGTATGTTAATGTTGATTTCTTTCTTGTTCATAAATATGGATGCATGTCCTTATTAGCTCTAATCATTTTTGTTTAACTATCTTTCAGGAAGTCAAATCGTTGTCAAAGTATTATTCTAGAACTTTCAATTGTGGTCTGTCTTTTGCCTTTGCATTGTGTCCAATTGGGAAGAAGCTCAAAACTAATGCAGGCTATTTAGTTTCTGCTAGTGAATTAGCATGCTCTATGCCAAATTATTTGGTGAATAAGGACAAAAATATATGACTATGTTGATTTGTTAAAACTAACAATGGCATTATACTATCCAAGAATTGGGAGGGTATGAAAAATGTAATTAGGCAAGAATTGGATTTTTTGGTTATGCTTTGGTTCCCTTTTGTCCTATTAAAGATTTTATTAGTACATGATTGAGAAAGTAAATCCTTGAACATGACGCGGTGATAATCTTTAAATTTATCTTAGCTCTACAGGAACTTGTGTTGATTATTAAGATTAGCAAATAGATTATCTAGTTTCCTAACATTGTTTACTTTTGAACAATAGTAACTTTTTAATGATGTTCTTTGTCGAGGAGATTGAGATTCGAGATAACGATTTTTATGTCATTGTTCTTATTATTCTTGATTCAGAGGTACGTTCAACAGCACAATGTGGTTGAGCTTTCTCCTTGGGAATGGGTATTTTTTTTCCTTCATTTTTTTTCTATTATTGATATATCATTTGGAAATAAATTTTGACGAATTTTTGGTTTTCTTGGCTCAAATCCTTTACATCAATATAGCAATCGCTACAGTTGTCACAATTGCAGAGATTCTAAAGAACAATGGGCTGGCTACAGAGGAGTAGTTAATTATTTTCTTCATCTTCAATGCTAATTTCTGTTTAGTCACGTAATCTATTAATATATCATTTGGAAATGAATTCTGACAAATTTTTGGTTTTCTTGGCTCAAATGCTTTACATCAATACAACAATCACTAAAGTTGTCACAATTGCAGAGATTCTAAAGAACAATGGGCTGGCTACAAAAGAGTAGTTAATTATTTTTAATTTCTGTTTATTCACGTTATCTATTGTGTTATAATGGTGATAACTCATACTGTATGCCTTTGTTATGAAATAGAGGTTTTGACTTCAACAGTTGGCATGAAGGATGAGAACAAAGGTCATTTGATTCAGAAAGCTAAGGTTTGTTCAGTTTTAGTGAGAAACTTTTAAACTTAGTGAATACTTAGACTGATAAAGTGGTAAAATCAATAGTCTTTCATCTTCATCAGTTAAGTTTTTGATTTCTATGACTTGTGGTTAGTTGTGGGTATTCTTATCGTTGGACTGAGATCATTTTGAAGGAACTTTCTGATTGTGTTACCTGATTATTTGTTATGTTCGAGAATATTGATTGTTGAACTGAGGTTCTTTCATAGATAGATTTTGTGGGCAGCTATAGCTGAAGAGAAAAAATAGTAGAGGAAGGCAAGGAGTAGTCGGGGGAGGGAGGAGGTGAATTTTTTTAATGGTTACATTGTTGTAATGCAATATTATTGGATAGGGGATTTTGATTTTGATGAATTTTTCTCTAGTTTTTTTTTGGGGGGGAACCGTTACAGTTTTGAATGATAGGCCTTGCAGTATTATTATTGTTTAGCTATGCCTGCAACTATCAATATTATTTTTTTATTAAATTATTAGAGGAAATATGACGGACATTGCTTGTCATTAAAAATTTAATGTAGGGCATTGCCCCTTATTAAAAGCGTCCGACATGGTCATCCTCATATTGATGTCCGGCATTGCTCAACATTAAAACTTGTCATTGTATGCTACAATGACACTTGATGGATGTCGGATGCTTGTCCAATATCAAATGTATTTAATGCAGGGCAATGGCCGACATTAAAATCGTTATTTCTGCTAGTGAACCTATTGAATGCTTTGCTGATGTAAGGGATTATGGGTTTTTACCCTTATTGGGTTGTTAGACTTTCTAAGTTCAGTTAGTTAGCCCTGGATTCTTTAGAAATCTAGTATAAATACTAGTTCTTTTGTTGTATTAGAGCCTTTATTAAAATTTTCAGATTTGTTGTTACATCAAATTGGTATCAAAGCACCTGATTCATGCTTTTGTTACTTTCTTCCCTTGGATTCGTGGGTTCTAGTTGTTGAACAGAACTCCAAGAATGGAAGCAGAAGCTTTCTCTTCATCAAACCAAACACTCGATCATCACTTGCAGTCGGTGGAAACAACGATGAAGGACATTCAAGGAAGCTTGAATGAATTGCGTAGATCTCTTGGAACTTTAACTCAACAAATGAGACAAATCAGCCTTGCCGTCAATAGAAATGAGAATCCTAGAGATAGAGCTCCTCACCAAATTCCTCAAGCTGAAGAAGAAAACCTTAATCATCAACCAACAAAACAAGATCTAAGAGGAGGCAGATTGCTTGCCTATCAAATCCCATATCTTGTAAACCAAGACTCCGACTCTTCAAGTGAAGAAGATCTTTACTCGGGAGGAAATTAGCAAGCTCCTCCAAGAAGACAAGATCAACAATGGGGAAAACTCTGAATTTCGTATGAAAATAGACCTCCCACGTTTTAATGGTCGTTTGAATGTAGAAGACTTTCTTGATTGGATGAAGGATGTGGAGAATTTTGTTTACTATATGAATACACCGGATCACAAAAAAGTGAAGCTCGTAGCATTAAATCTCAAGAGCGGTGTGCTAGCATGGTGGGATCAATTGCAACGTAATCAAAGTATATTTGGAAAATAGCCCATCAAGAATTAGAGTAAGATGCGACACTTAATGAAAAAACGTTTTCTAGGGTAGATTATGAGCAAATTTTGTATGACCAATATCAAAATTGCAAACAAGAAGGGCGACCAATTTTAGATTACACCGAAGAGTTCCACCGTTTAAGAGCCTGAAACAACCTCAATGAGAATGAACAGCAACAAATCTCACGATATGTTCGCGGCCTACGTGATGATATTCGAAAGACTGTTCATCTTCATTCGTTTTATACTTGTCTGATGTCATCTCTCTCGCAACCAAGATTGAGATTCAAGAAGACAAAAAAGGAAGCAAGCATACATTTCGTAGGGATTGGGAAAAACCATTCCAAACGTACAAAAGAAATCCCACAGAAGGCAATAAGAACTCTCAGATAAACAATTCTTCCGCTCCAATCCGACGGGATGAACCACTGGCAATGACAATTGTGCCAAATAAAGGATCGGGAGGTAACTCCACTCGAAAAACTAATATGATGGAACAACAAATCTGGAAATTTTATTAAACCTTGAATGATGCTCTAATACAACAAAAGAATTAGTATTTATACTAGCTTTCTAAAGAACCCAAGACTATCTAACTAAACTTAGAAAGCCTAACAACCTAACAAGGGTAAAACGATAAACTCAACGGTAAAAACCCATAATCCCTTACCTCATTTGCTTTGCAATTGCAAAATATTCTTACAGGGAACATAAGTTATTAACTTTGAGAACGTGAGCTGTAGGAATGACATGCTCATGCGTGGTGACATCTTCCTCTCCCAAAGGGATGATATGCTCATGCTTGGTGACATCTTCCTCCTCCAAGTAACTAGTATTTTCTTTAACTATATCTATAAATATCAAATAGCATCCATATATTAGTTTACTGAAGCATAAAGTTGCAGGCACTAAAAGGTGAGAAATGATAATTAAGCTTGATTCTTTTCTTGTACTTCTTTTTAATCTAATAATTATTCTATTTCTTTTTTCGTTGTTTAATTTAATTCTTGTGCTTGTTTTTAATTTAAGCAACTATTTGGTTGATTACTATTATTATTCCATTTGCTTGAACGTGCGTTCAATTTTAATTCCATTTTCTTGGCATTCTTCTCCTTGTTTTTCATTTTATATTTGTTTGCCTTTTTTTTTCTTTGCTTAATTTAGTAATATTTGCTTAATTGCTATGATTCTAATATTGTCGTACTTTTTCTTCTTTGGTCTATTGTAACACTACCATACCAATCACACGTGTTCAACTTAATCTGCTTTATTGTCTTCTTGGTCTAGGTTGTGTTGTCTAGGTTAATTTTATTTCTTCTTTCTCTAGGGTTAAGCTTACCTTACCTCACCTTCTGCTTCTTACAAGCTCTTCATATTTGTATCTCGGAAAGCCAACAATTCATGTTGCCCAATCGACTGTTTTCTTAACTGGCCAGTTTTGTTACTTCTTCTTCCATTTGTAGAAAGCACAATTCATATTATATTACAAATTGAGACGAACATGGTCAATCATGCCATTTGATTTTTTAAAATAATTGGTAGAAATTTAGATTTACCCATGCTTTTATTTGGCAATTTAGTACTTTAGTTCAATGAGTTGGCATTTTCTATTACGTGTTACTTGTAATTCCTCCCTTTCGTAGTATAAGGTTTTTCTAGAAAATTATACCAAGAAAAATTGAAATGTAAAGTCAAATAGGAATTAGAAAAACAAAAGGTGGGAGTGCAGTTGCTTATAGAAAAATGAAACACAACTTGAACAAGCCTAGAAAAAAAATCAGTTTAATGAAATTCCGCATAGTGAGTTCACAGATTATCTTCTTGATCTTGGTATGTGGCTTTAGTGGTAGTTGAGATCCCGGGAAATTAGACGAGAAAGAAACCATTAGAGCTAAGGGAAAAAAAACAGTTTTGTTGATAATGGAACTTGATGGCACCTAAGCGAACTATTTCTTCAAGTTTTATGATTTTTTTTTTTGTATGATATTGTAAAAGAAACTTCAGTTTAGGATTCACCATTGCGTCTACCTCATGTTATTGTTTTCAAAGATTGTGTTTCTTTATTTTCAATATCATTTATCATTGTAACCATGTTGGTAACTAAATTTGTTTGAGTAAAGTTATTCGTGTTGTCTCTTGAAAAAGGTCAGAATCTTCTCTCTCTGTCTGCAAAATTAAGGTTATTGGTTGTTCTATTTCAATCTTGGAAATATGATAGGGATAGTTGTTTTTTGGTTTACTTTCTTTAAAGTTTTTCTAAATTTTTTTACTATGTAATCAAAATAATAATAAAAAAGGGCAATAAAAGAGTTCGAACACTATCTTTTGAATAACATTTTACTAGTAAGTAGTTGTTTCTAGAGACAATTGTAGCTGCTCCACGTCTTCTTTTTTCCTTTGGATTGTATTGTTAATGTTGCAAAGGTTTGATTGTTTCTTGCCGAGTGTAATAGTTCAGTTATTATGAAACCTCATTTGGTTACTTGCTTCTTGAAGGTTGTAGCTATTCACGCCAACATTAACCTGCACTTCAATCTTGAACAAACTATATTGCAGCTACACCACTTCTTGGCAGAGGCTGCCACTAGTTGAATTATTGGCATATTTTAATATGCACTACAATTCTTTCTTTTTAATTTTTTTCTGCGAATCGTTTTCTTTTTATGTCAAGCTTTTGAATGTGGTTATGATGGGAAGTTTTTTGTTTTAGTTCTGATCTTTAAAAATATTAAATACAAAAGTAAAAGAACTTGAATGTTTTGCTTTCTGTTTCACTAGAGTAGTAATATATATGCTCATTTCTAAAAGCTTCTTTCCTCACATCACTCTCTTGCAATCCTCTTTGCTTATATATATTCTTATTGGACAATATAATTTTTAATATGCTTCTTCCTTTTATCTTGTTTTGGCTGTTCAGAGATGAGTTTTTCACCGCCAAGATGAAAATGTTGCTATACATGTGAGGTGGAAAACACTTTTCAAGTAAGTGAAGTTGCTATATATATGCTGCTATTTTGTTGAGTCTTTTAGTTGTTACATCCTTTATTGAGGCTGCAACTTGTGTATGTGTAGTGTAATCATTTATATATATATTTTTTTTAGTCATAAATTTGAGAAATTTCGTTTGTGAATCTTGTTTTAGTGCAACTTTTACTTTTAGGGAGATGATATTGTGTGAAATGTGGAGATGTCAAACATGATTCTTCTCTTTCTTGTAATTACATGATGTGGTTTAATGTGACCTAATAGTTTACGTAGGTTCAAGAACTAGGCTCATAATTTGATATAATGTTTTTTTGTCGATGAAATTTATTGGGGCATAAAAAAAGTCTTGTGGTTTGTCTTGGTCTATCTACTTCTTATAAGATTTGAGCAAACATTTACAAGGTTTTCAAGGTAAAATCTCTTTTTCCTCTACGCATCAAAGTTAGCACAATATCATTTACATGATCAACATATCTTCACTCAAGGAGAGGTGGAGCTCCTTTTCATGTGTATAGCATGAATGGAACTCGATTTTTTTTTTTGGGTACATAGTTGTTTGGATATATCAATGTCTTTCCTTTGCTAGCTTCCTTCGTGCTTTAAATGGTTGTAAAGTTTGTTGTGGTTGGAGTTTAGGTCTATTTTGCTTATATATATATATACACAATTTTTAACAGCTTGAGTTTATGTGGTTTCAATAATGAATATTTTATTTTCACTTTGGAACGTGAAAGTTTTAGAAATGTTACTTTCCATTAATGAGATGGGTTAGAAGTTTCTTTTAGGAATTTTAATGTAGAATAGTAAAGAGATGAGACAAGAAATTAAAATATTTGTTTTGCTTTTATGATTTTTCATTAGATCTTTCATACATTTAATATAGTGCATGAAAGCAATGGTAAAAAGAGGATAGAAATGAAAACAAACACGAGAATATAATAGGAAAATAATGACCTACTAAGCCATAATTTCCTAATAGACTAGAGAATAGAAAGAGGATCAATTGAGATGCACTATTGATGCATACGAAAAAAATAGGTTTCCTTAGATATAAGAAATGCTTGGTAGGACTATAAATTTACCAAGTCAACCAAATATTGAGTGAGTTTTCTAGATCATTCTATCTCTTTGACATGATTTAGAAACCTAAGATTGATGAGCTACATTGACTAAAACATTATTATTTTATTTTTGTAATGTAATTTTCTCTATCTAGTTTTAAGTTTATAAATAGTTGATTGTTAGAGGTGTTATGTGTTTACAATACTATATTATCTCTTCGGTGCTATTAGAGATCGATAATCGTTTTTAGAGTTTGTTTATTTATTTATTTTTTTTAAGAAAGAGAAGATAAGATTTTAAAATTTGTTGTCTTCCAATTGGTTGCACAACCTAATATTCGTGTCTATCATTTTGCAGACGGGTAACAAAGTTGATAATAAACTTGATGAGATTTTGATTCTTGACCTTCTTGCGTATGGAGGAATGGTTTAGCTTCATTAGCATATAGTTTCGGTCTGATTATAAATTCTTTCATGCCTTTGTTTTTACTTTCTTTCTTTTATTTGTTTCTAGAGTAGTTTATTTTTACGTTAACTAAAACACGAGACTATACTTTATGACATATGATATTTTAAAGACTAGAGGATCTAATCTAATTTTAGAATTAGAATTTGATGATGATAGTCCTATAAGTATATTATTAATTATTTCTTTCATATACTTTTTTGGATGTTGTAAATATAAAGTGATTCACTATCTATATTAGGTTATTTTTTGGATTCCAATGTTTGTTAAAGTTGTCTGTTTTGATATAATATGAGGTTCACGCAATTAGGACACTTTCTCTTGTTTCCTTTTCTCGATTAAGATATACTATTATTCTGCAAAATGGGCAAAGGAATTGTATAAGTGGGGTGGCTAGTGTGCAAAAGATTCTCATTCATGTGGCTAATGATTTTGTTGAGATTTACTAGTCTTTTCTTATATTGTAGCTACTTCTTTATGCATGCATTACATATCCTTTGCCATCTCACTGAGAAGTTATATGGGATGTACAAGGCAAGCAACCTTTTGTTTATTATGTTTTCTTTGTTCTTAGTATTAAAGAATGGAATGCACTAGGCCATATAAATATATGCTTTGTAATAATTACCATGTTAATTACTACGCCGTATAATTATGCTTTGTAATAACTTTTTCCTATCAAAAGGAAGCTACCATCACATTTATATGACATTTCTCAATAAGGACATGCATTGTGTTCAACCAATCAAGCCATTGATTTTCTATGTCACCTATTTAATTTAGTATCTATTTTCTTGATTTGATATTATTTTAATACCATCTTCTTCTTCTTGATTTATTGATTTGACTAATACCATATTGAGCTTGTATTAAATTTAGTTCCATTTCCTTGATTTTGATTGCTTCCTTGGCCAAGCTTTTAGTGTTCAGGTGACTTCTTTCTTCTTCTTTTCGGTCCAACTTACTTTACCCATCCTTCTTCTTACCAGCTTTTCTCATTCGTATTTGGGAGTCTTGCATATTCATGCTATCGAATCCAATTTTATCTTCTTCCAATCAGGTTTGTTACCTCTTCTTTTTCAATGGGCAAAAAATAGGATTTTTCATACAAATTAACAAGACCTTGTTCAATCATGCCCTTCTTTTCTTTTTCTTTTAATAATTATGTAAACCTAGGTTATTCAGTTATAGATCGTTCTTAATTTAATTTAATTTAGTTCATTGCCTTACTTATCCTATTTAATCTAATTCGTCTCTTCGAGTGTTTAATTTAATTTTATTTCCTTGATTGCTGTTATAGTAATATTATCTTACATCTTCTTGGTCTTCATGTGACAATATCATATCTAGCACGTATCCAATTTAATCCCATTTGCTTGATTGTCATCCTCGACTCATTTTTAATTCAAATTTTCTTCATTTTTTGTGTGTTATGCTTAATTCTATTTTTTATTGCTCTTTTCTTATATTAATATAGCATATACTTGGTCTATTGTGAAAATATAACATATCAAACATTTGATTTTCTATGATGTCTTAATCTTGTAGAATTGATTTGTTGAGTTTGCTAATTGTGTCGGTTAAATTAACAATCATAGAGGACAAATATGAATGGTTCTTAGAATGGCAAGAACAATTTGTAGTTTTGATGTTTTACTCTAGGAGATGGTTAGTTGAAGGTATAACACAAATAGATGAATCTCCCATCTTGATCGATATACTTAAACATGAATATGTATATTTGTATGGTTTTATTTCAAATTGGAAATTTTAATCTCTTAAAATATATTAATCTTATTAATTGATTTATCGTTATAATAATCTTGTAGTAATTGGGGTCTATAGTTTCATTTTGTTTTAGATCCTTGTTCCTTTTAAGCTGCACATGAAGTAACTTCATGATTTTAACTTGTCGAGATAAAGTAGTTTCTAGTTGTGATTTATTCTTTTCTTATTTGAGTTTTACCTTTTTTTATCTTTTTGGTTTTAAGCTTTTGAGCTTTTAGATGTTTCTTATGTTAGGTGTGATCTCAAATTCCAATTTGATAACAACCAATTGATAGAAGAACTTTCTTTGTTGGGTTAGTAGGATAATATAGGATCTCTTTTTTTGCATGTCTTTTGTATAGTTTCAGTATTACAAGAAAAAATGTGGTGAAGAAGCTTCTTGTTATACCCGAAAGTTGCTAATAATTGTAATTTTGATTTTAAATTTATTTTGTATATGGATGCTTTGATTTTATTTGGCCAAGAAGCTTCTTGTTATACCCGAAAGTTGCTAATAATTACATTTGGTTGATTGCCTTCTTATGCTCATTTTTAATTTAAGCCGCCTCCTTAATTTCTCACGGGTTTAATTTTATTTTATTTGCTTGATTGATATTATTCTAATATGAATGATCTTACATCTTTCTTCTTGGCCTTATTGTGAAGATACCATATTTTGACCACATGTTCTATTTAATTCAATTTGTGTAATTTCCTTCTTATGCTCATTTTTAAATTAATTATTCTTAAATTTCTTCGGTGTTTAATTTAATTTTATTTGCTTGATTGCTATAATATTAATATTATCTTAGTTCTTTTTCTTGGTCCAGTCTTATTATACCATATCGAGCATATGTTCAATTTAATTCTATTTACTTGATGTCTTGTGCTCATATTTAATTTGATTAACTTCTTCTTTTCTTCGTGTTTAATTATAGTCTATTTGATTCATTACTATTATTCTAATATTATCGTAATTACTTCTTCTTGATATCTTATGATGATACCACACTGAGCACCTGATAAATTTAATTCTGTTTGCTTTATTGCCCTTTTGGTTTACTTTCTAGTGCATCACCAGGTTACTTTTTCTTTCTTCTTCTACTTTTTGTTTCTTTCTTATTCTCTCAGGTTCGGCTTACTCACCACTCTTTTTTTTTCTTAGCTGTGTTTATATTCTTGATTGGAAGATCGGTGTATTTGTGCTGTCCTATCTAATGTTCTCTTCTACCAACCAAGTTTGTTACATCTTATTCAATTATGCTCTTCTTCTCTTTTTATAAATTTTGTAAACATAGGTTGTACAACCAATGCATGTTCTTCATTTAATTTGTTTTGCTGTATTGCCTTAAATTATTTTTACTTGTGTTTAATTTATTACTTCATCTTCTTTTGTTGTTTAATTTTGTTTTATTTGCGTGATTGCTAATGTTCTAATATAAGTATGTTATTACACTTATTTTTTATTATTTTGCGTGTCTTTAATCTATTCACTCGATTGCTATTATTCTAATATTAATATTATCTTATTTCTTCTTCATGATCTATTGTTACAATAACCATTATCGGTGTATATTTAATGTAGTTTTATTGGTCTGATTTTTATTATAATATTACCTTCTTCTTAGTCTTTTTTTACAATATACCGAACACATATTGAATTTAGTATTTGCTTGATTGCTATTATTCTAATATTATCTTACTTCTTTTCCTTGTTTGGTGTGACGATATACCATATCGAGCACGTATTCAATTTAGTTTAATTTCTTTGATTGCTTATTTGGTCTTGTTTCTGGTGTTGAGGTTACGTCTTACTTACCTCTCTTATTTCTTATTATATATTTCATATTGTTGTCAGGTAAGCATGTTATTCATGCTTTGTAATCCAATGTTCTCTTCTTTAAATAAGGTTTGGTATCTCTTCTTCAATATATAGAAATTAAACAAAATTCACTTTACCAATAGAAACCTACTTTTTTAATCATGTCCTCTTTTAATAATTTTGAAATCATATGTTGTTTAACCAGGTGTGTTTAGTTTAATTTTATTTCCTTCATTGCCTTCTTTCGCTAGGTTTAATTTATTTCTTATTTGGTTCTTATTTTATTTTTATTTTGTTTTATTTGTTTCATTGTTATTATTCTAATATTAATTATCTTATTACTATTCTCTTTAATTCTTCTACTCATGTTGAATTTGATTATTTTTCTTCTTTTGGTATTTAGCTTAAGTCTATTTGCTTGATTCTTATTATTCTATATTACCTTACTTCTTCTTGACTTATTCTTACAATACTACCATATCGAGCATGTATTAAATTTAATTCTATTTGTCTGATTGCTATTATAACACAAACTTTTTCTTTTTGGTCTAATGTGATAATATTATATCGAGCACGTGTTTAATTTAGTATCTACTTGCTTGAATGTCATTATTCTGCTATTATCTTAATGCTTCTTATTGGTTTGGTGTGACGATTCCATATCAATTATGTCTTCAATTTAATTACATTTCTTTTGTTACATTTTCTAGTGTCTGGTGTTTAGGTTATTTCTTTCTTCTTCTTCTTCTTTCTTCTTCTTATTCAATTTGAAGAAATCAAGATTAATTTTACAAATTGTAAGACCAACTTCTTCAATCATGCCCTTCTTTTATGCATGTTCATAAATTTGTAAACATGTGTCATTGTACAGCTAGAACATAGTTTCAATTTATTTATTTATGTATTTTGCTTTATTCCCTTCTTCCGCTCATGTTTAATCTATTTCTTCATCTGATTTTTTTTTAGTTTAATTTTGTTCTATTTGTTTGATTGCTAGTATATTATGATATTAGTTATATTATTATTCTTCTGTTTGATTCTTTTGCTTGTATTTAATTTAGTTTTATTCTTCTTCTGGTGTGTAATTTAATTACATTCACTTGATTGTTATTGTTCTTATATTATCTTACTTCTTCGTTCTTCTTATTCTCTTGGCCTAGCCTATTTACCTCTACTTTCATATTCTTACGAAGCTATTCATATTCTTGGTCAGAATGCCTTGGTATTCATTGTGTGCAATCCAAAGTTCTTCTTTCAACAAGTAGGTTTGTCACCTCTTTTTCTTAATTTGCCCAAAAAAAGATTTAATTTACAAATATAGAGTACATGTTCGCTCATGTCTTTTCATTTAGTAATTTTGTAAGCATAACCATGTGTTTAATTGAAATTTATTTTCTTCATTGCCTTCTTCCGCTCTTGTTTAATTTATTTCTCTTTCGTTTCCTTTTTATGTTTTTTTTAAATTTTTTTCCCTAAATGCTTAATTGCTAATATCCTAACTAATTATCATATTACTCATATGTTGTGACAAGAGCATATGTTTAGCCAAAGCATGTTGTTCTTTGTTCTTCTGCTCTTTTTCTATTTAATTCTCTTTTCTACTTTTGGTGTTTACTTTAATTCTATTTTCTTGATAACTATTATTCTAATATTATCTTAATCCTTTTGATTGTTTTGTTGTGACAATACTACCATACCGAGCAAATATTTAATTTAATAATATATTTTTTTTATTTCTATTATTAACTTCTTCTTCGTGGTTTGTTGTGACAATCCTATATCAATCACCTATTTAATTTAGTATTTATTTTCTTGATTGATGTTATTTTAATACCATCTTACTTTTTCTTCTTGATTTGTTATGACTATACCATATCGAGCACGTATTCAATTTAGTTCCATTTCCTTGATTTTGATTGCTTCATTGGTCATGCTTCTAGTGTCCATGTGACTTCTTCTTTCTTCTTCTTTTGTTCGGTCCAGCTTACTTACCCATTCTTATCTAGGTGGCCTGCATATTTGTGCTATCATGTGCTATCAAATCTAATGTTATCTTCTTCCAATCAGGTTTGTTGCCTCTTCTTCTTCAATGTGCAGGAAGTAGTCTTTGTCTTACAAATTAACATGAACATGAACTTGTTCAATCATGCCCCTCTTTTCTTTTAATAATTATGTAAACCTAGGTTGTTTAGCATGTGTTTAATTTAATTTTATTAACTTCACTATCTTCTTCTTATTTAATCTAGTTCGTCTTCTTCTAGTGTTTAGTTTAATTCTATTTGATTGGTTTCTATTATCGTAATATAATATTACTTCTTCTTTTTTGGTCTCGTTTGACAATACCATATTGAGCACGTGTTCAATTTAAATCCATGTGCTTGATTGCCATCTGTGGCTCATTTTTAATTTAATAATTTTTCTTCATTTTCTACCGTTAATTTTTTTTTTAGTACTTTTGGTGTCAATGTTAATTTTAATTTTTTATTGCTTTTATAATATTTTCTTACTTCCTCGTGGTCTATTGTGATGTAATATAGTGAGAATGGGTTCAATTTAATTTATTTGCTTAATTTTCTTCTTGAGTTCGCTTTTTTCTTGATTATTATTCTCCTTTTTCCAAGTGTTTAATATAGGTGTATTTTATTGATTTCTAATATAATACTAACTTTTTTTAGTCAATTGTGATAAGAGCACGTGTTTAATCTAGTATCTATTTGCTTCATTTCTATTATTCTAATACTATCTAACTTCTTGTTCTTGGTTTGGTGTGACGATGTCATGTTTTTTTGAAACATTAGTTACAAAAAGGGGAGAGATCCAATCCAAGGAGTTACAAAAAATAACTCCTATTGGGTATAAGTAGGGAAAAACTGTAGTTACAAAAGGGAGAAACTTCTTTAGACCAATAAAGAGTTGTAAAAAGAGTGCTACCTATAAGAGAGTCAAAAGAACGATCCTTGCTTTGAAAAATTCTATTGTTGCATTCATTCCATATAATTCACAAGAAGGCCCAATTTGTGTTCATCCAAAGAGTTTTTTTTGGCATGCTTGAAAGAATGATGGAGAAAGATGAGAGAGAATTAGTCGAAAATAGTCGGGTTGAGTAAGAGACCCTCCAAAATCGTTCGTGAGAGGCAACCAAAATTTAGCAGACAAAGGGTATTGAATAAAAATGTGATTATGAGATTCATTTTTTGAATTCCTGTACAATAGAGGCAACACCTTTCGGCAGAGAGACACATCCAAGGAGTCCTTTTTTGGAGCTTGTCATGAGTGTTTAAACCAGCGTGGTTAATCTCCCAAAGAAGAACTTAACCCGTTTAGGATAAGAGTCTTTCCAAATAACTTGATAGATTCCATCATAAAAGGAGGAAGCTTGCAGATCCTGTCGATTAGTTAAGGATTTGGTAGAAAAAGAACCCTGGCTGTCCAGTAGCCAAATCCAAAGATCTTCTTGGTTGGAGAGATGAATGAGGGGCTAAAATGAGAGAACGTTGTGCCCATTCTTTGTTTTCAGCATCAGTAAGATTTCTTCTAAGACCCAAGTTCCATCAATGTTGATCTTCTTTCCAAAAATCTAGCTATGGAAGCATCCTTGGGTGATGATAGGGCAAAAATCAATGGGAAGGACAGAGAAAAGGGATGCTGGCCTGCCCATTTGTCCATCCAAAAACTAGTGAGTCTGCCATTACCCACTTTGCAAAGTATATTATCGAAAATAAGCTTGTCCCTTTTGTTGATGTATTACCATGGGCTTCTAGAGAAAGCAGTTGATTTGATTCCAGCTTTGAGGTTGAAATGACAGGATCCATGTCTAGCTTAATTATGCTCCTCCATAGAGGAAATTTTTCCACAGAAAAACGCCAATGCCACTTGGCTAGCAATGCTGAATTTTTAGTTTTTATATCAGTAACACCCAGCCTCCCGAAGATCGGGGGTGTTTTAACACTAGCCCATCTTAGAAGATGGGTTGATTTCTTCTCTTTACAATCTGACCAGAGAAAGTGGTAGAAAATCTTGTCAATGGCCTTAGCAACCTTGGTAGGAATGTTGAAAATAGATAGATAGTAGGTGGGAAGGTTGACCAATGCGCTATTAATGAGGGTGAGTCGACCACCCTTCGAAATGTGTGAAGGAGTCCAATTAGCTAGTTTCTACTCAATTTTCTCAATGTTGGGAAGCCAAAAACTGAGACACTTGGGCTTACTAAAAAGGGGAAGCCCAAAATAGGTATTAGGCCAAGTTCCCACTATACAACCAAGCTGATTTGCAATCTATTTCAGCCTTTGATCATCCACATTAATACCAAAAAGCTCTATTTTTTTGTCTGGAAGTTCAAACTAGAAGCTTCCTCGAAGAGATGCATAACGTTGAAGAGATTAGTAAGACTCCTATCATCGTTAGATGAGAAAAGAATTGTGTCATCATCAAATTGGAGGTGATTTATATTCAAATTCTCTTTACCAATCGAAAAACAAGCAGCTAGGTTATTCTTGGCAACAAAGTGGAACAACCTACTAAGACTATAAGCAACCAAAATAAAGAGAAAGGGGAGAGGTGGTCCCCTTGACAGAGTCGTCCAGTAGCATGGAGATCTTCCCTCATTGCCTACCATTAATAATGATGGAAAAATTACCTAGGAGATGCAATCTCTAATCCAACCTTGCCATTTAAGACCAAACCCTTCGACTTTTAATATTTCATCAAGATAGTCTCAATCTACTTTGTCAAAAGCCTTCTAAATATCAATCTTGATAACCATCCCACTCGTCTTTCGAGAGTGCCATTCATCAATGATCTTGTTGGCTATGAGGGAGACATCTAGAATTTGTAGATCTGCTTGTGATGGTGGATGGGAGGACTTTCTTTAATCGATTCGAGAGCATCTAAGCAATAATCTTATACAAATAAGAAATTAGGCTAGTAGGTCTATAGTCACCAACCCTTTTGGAATCCAATTTTTTAGGAATGAGACAAATATAAGTCTTGTTGATGCTAGTATTGATGGTAGCATTCTCAAAAAAATCACCCTAAATGTTCCAAGACTTTTTAAGGAATTCTGAGGTGAAACCACATCGGCTCGGGGATTTGTTGGTTCCAAGGTCTTTGACAATATTCCACATTTTAACTTCAGTAAAGGGAGCTTCTAGATCCATAGCACAATCAAGAGAGATGGGATCCCAATCAATAGGGGCTGGGAGAAAATGAGTACCTTGCTTTTTAGTGAGGAGTAATTGGTAGAAATTGATGAATTCTTCCTCAATTGTCGTGTCGTGTGATAAGCTATTGGTAGAATCTCAACCATAGTGTTCTTCCTTTTTCTAGCCGCTACAAATTGATGGAAGAAACCTGAATTCTCATCTCCCTCAAGTAGACATTTAGCATTACTTCTCTGTTTCCAAATGGACTCATCATTGGCAGAGCTGTCCAGAAGTTTGTCTCTTAAGATGAACCTACAAATCCTTTGATCTTTTCTAATTTGGGCGCCTTTCTTTGCTTTGTCAATAGTATGAAGCTCATATTGGAGTTCTAATTTGGTGGAGGAAGAGGTCATTGAAATTTGAGAGCTCTATTCTTTTAAAGCAAGCTAAGGCTTTCAAGCCCAAGCCAGCCATTTAGAGGGTAGAGATGCCACTATCCTTCTACAGAAGATACAAAATTTGGGTGAGAAAGCCAAGTGTTGTTGAACTTGGAAGGGGGGCGGGGTGATTTTTGTCTGTCGATTGTTAGCAAGATAAGGTAATGATAGGATGTTGGTCTTGTAAAACGTGATTGGGAGAAAAATAAGTTATGTTATTCAGTATGAGAAGGTCTCTATATATAGGTACACAAGAGA
>JAOANK020104113.1:0-18414 GCA_026257165.2 Telfairia occidentalis
TCTGCCATTTAATTTAATTTAGCATTAGTTATAAACCTCCATGAATCATTGACACTTGTCACCTTCAAATTCACTAAGAGATTGAGTACAAATAGGTTAAAATCTACTTCTAATCCATGTGGATACGATATAAACAACTTATCACTTGCACATTCATTTGTGTAATTTCATCATTCACATACGCACACGCACAAACACATACCTTGGTCTTTTTCGTATAGATCATTGTGTTTTCATTAGAAAAATGACGATGTTCCTCCAATTCATTTAATTGTAGAAATATCAAAGCTCCAGCAGCTTTGGTGTCAAATTTTAGATTCTTCAAATCACAAAAGCTTTGTGCGCCAACTCCAACGAAAAATGACATGCCTTACCATAGACTAACCTATAAAGAGACATTTCTAGAGGTGTCTTAAAGTTAGTTCTATAAGTCCAAAGAGCGTTAGGGTAATCTAAAAGACCAAGCCTTTCTATTTGGGTTAACAACTTAATCTAGGATTCCCTTAAACTTCTTATTGGACACTTCAACTTGACCATTAGCTTGTAGGTCATAAGGGGTGGATACTTTGTGTTTAACATCATACTTTGCTAAGAAATTACTTAGGATCCTATTGATAAAATGAGATCCTTCGTCAGTTATTAGAGCACGTAGAGTTCCAAAACGAGTTAAGATATTCTTTTGGAGGAACTTCGACACTATTTTAGCATCATTCTGAGCACAAGCAACTGCTTTCACCCACTTTGACTTATAGTCAACAGCTAGCAAAATGTAAGAGTTACCATTCGAAGGGGAAGATAGTTTCATGAAGTCAATCCCCCAAACGTCAAATAGCTTTATCTTTACATTGAAAGTCAATGGCACATCTCATCCTTGACTCAAAGATTTTTTTTTCTTTGGTACTTATCACATATCTTGCTAAATAAATAAGCATTCTTGAACATTGATGGCCAAAAATATTCGGATTGCAATGCCTTGATTGAAGTCCTCTATCCTCTAAAGTGTCTTCCATAAGGTGTTTTATGACAATACTCTAGTATAGTTGGAACTTCTGATTGAGAAACATACCTTCTCACATTCCTACCAACATACCGTCTATAGACAAATGGATCATCTTAGAAATGGCAGCGCACATTATGAAGAAACCTCTTTAGCTATTGCTTCATCAATTCTGGATGTAATAAACTAGCAACTAAATAGTTAGCAATATCTGCAAATAAAGATATTTCAACATTTGTAATTTGAGCTACTATAAACAATCGTTCATCTAGAAAATAGTCACTGATTTCAAGTTGCTACAACATTTCTTTTGTTAGCTCAACTCTTGAAAGATGATCTGCAACATAGTTCTCTAAACCTTTCTTGTCTTTAATCTCCTGGTCAAACTCTTCAGTAAAAGTACCCATTTGATAAGTCTTGGCTTTCCATTCTTCTCAACAATAGATAGCTAATTGTCACATGATCTGTAAAAATAATAACTTTAAAACCTACCAAATATGGTCTAAATTTTTCAAATGCAAAAACTACTACTACAAGCTCATTTTCTGTTCTTGTGTAATTCAGTTGTGCTTCATTTAAGATTTTGCTTGCATAATAAATTGGATGAATGATCTTGTCATAATTTTGTCTCAAAATTGCTCCAACAGCATAATCACTCGCATCATACATTAATTCAAAGGGTTAACTCCAATTGGGTGATGAGATGATTCGTCCACTAATCAACACCTTCTTCAGCACCTATAAAGCTTTCTAACAATCTGCATTAAACTCAAAAGATCTATTAGCTTCTAATAACATGCAAAGAGGTTTAGAGATTTTAGAAAAATCGTTGATGAACCTTTGGTAAAAACATCCATGGCCAAGGAAACTTCTAATTCCCTTAACAAAAGTTGGTGGTTTCAGCTTCTTAATGATTTCAAGTTTGGCTCTATTCACTTCTATTCCTTTTTCAAAAAATTTATGGCCTAGAACAATGTCTTCCTTCAACATGAAGTGACATTTTCCCAAGTTAAAACTAAATTTGTCTCTTCACATTTCTTCAAAACTTTACCTAGATTAACTAAACAGGTGGTGAATGAACTTCCAAAGACTGAGAAATCATTTATAAACATTTCCATGATTGGTTCAACCATATCAGAGAAAATAGCCATCACACACCACTAAAAAGTTGCAGGAACATTGTAGAGACCAAAGGGCATCCTCTTAAATGCAAATGTACTGTAAGGGCAAGTAAAGCTGGTTTTCTCTTGATCACCAAGGGCTATGCTAATTTGGTTATAACCAGAATAACCATTGAAAAAGAAGTAATACGTCTAACCTGCGAGCTTATCCAAGTTCTGGTCAATAAAAGGCAAAGGGAAGTGATGCTTATGTGTAGCTGTGTTTAGCTTCTAATAATCCATACATACCCTCCAACTTGTCACTATCATAGTAGGAGTAAGTTTGTTGGCTTTATTTGTGATCACAGTCATTCCTTCCTTCTTGGGCATGCACTGAACATGACTAACTCAATTTCTATCTGCAATAGGATAAATAATTCCAACGTCTAACCACTTGATGACTTCTTTCTTCACAACCTCTTTCATAGTCAAATTCAACATTTTCTGCTGCTCCACAACCTTAAAATTTCAATCTTCTAAATTAATTTATGCATACAAAAAGATTAACTAATACCTTGAATGTCTACTAGGGTCCAACCAATTGCTTTCTTATATTACTTCAGCAATTGAATTTATAGATTTTCATTTTATGACAATAAATCTGCTACAACAATAATGGGTAATTTTCTTTCTCACAGAGATAAATATACTTCAAATGCGATGGTAAGGGCTTCAACTCCAATTGTGGTGGTTCCTCAACATATGGCCTCATAGGTGGAAATTTCCTGTCATTCAAATCAAGAGTTTCAAATGTTTTCTTATAATATGAAATTTCACATACCTTTGTATTTGCTGTCACAAAACAATGGATTTCACATTCTGCATCCATAGGCATATCATCCCCAAACTGTTGAATATATTGCTCTTACAATTTTGTCTCAAATGCATCTTCAACAAATTCCTCTAGAAAATAAATTGTTGAACATTCCTCAACTTCAGCTAGATATCTCATGGCATCAAACACACTAAACTTCATCTCCTGGTCATGCACTCTCATGGTCAACTCTCCTTTTTTAATATGAACTTGTCTTACCTGCACCAAAATATCTTCAATCTAACCTTTAAGATATATGATTGACCTGTCAGCCAATTGAAGTGTGACAATGGTAGTTCTCGCTTCTCCCACTCCTAATTTCTTGTAAATGGATAAGGGTATAAGGTTGATGTTGGTCCAAGATCACATAAGGCTCTTCCTGATTTTTTTTCTCCAATTGATACATGAATGGTGAATGATCTAGAATCCTTAACTTTGGAGGTAGCCTATTTTTAGGAGGGCGCTACACTCTTCAGTCAAAGATATTGTTTCTTATTCTCCTAACCTATTCTTCTTGGTCAGGATGTCTTTTAGGAATTTCACATAATTTGGCATCTACTCCGAAACTTCTACCAATGGTATGTTTATGTGCAATTGTTTCAGTACCTCTAAGAATTCCTTAAACCAGACCTCTTAAGTTTTCTGCTTGAGACTTTGCAAATGTAGAGGTGGCGGAGGTTTGAAAGGAATAATAGGAGTGGATCTCTGAGGTTCTACAGGTCTTGTTCTAGGAACTTCCTTTACTTCATCTTTGTCTACTATTGTTACTTCAATCCTCGCCTCACTACTTATGCTCTCTTGTTGATCAGTAGAATTTTGATTCACTCTTTTCTTGAAGCAAAGAACTTGTTCCAGCTAATGGTTTTCCACTTCTGAGTTCTACTACTTGCACTTGCTCTTTACCTTCCCTCTTAGAATTTTTCGTATTTGAAGGAAATTATCCTAGAGGTAAAGTCTTTAATTCACTTGCCAATTGTCCAATTTGAATTTCTAAATTTCTCAACGAAGCTTGCTGGCTCTGAATAATTGCATCATTATTGGCGATATACATCTTCATAAGGTTCTCTAATGAATTGCCAGAGTTTTGTTGGGCAACTACCTATTCTACTACGACACAAATTGTTGATTTTGATGCCCAAATCAAGGTGGATAATTTTCTTTCTGCTGCGTTGGAGGATCATAATGATTTTCTCCTTGAATCCAAGAGAAATTGGGATGATTCCTCCACCTAGGATTGTAGGTGTTGGAATGAGGATTATTTCTGCTTATGTAACAAACTGATGTTGGATTGCTAGGACAAAATTCATAAGTATGCCCTTCTCCATAAAAAACATATGACTTTGTCAGGACTTGATTCACAGTAGGGTTCTACAGTGTAACATTCCCTAAGGGTAGTGTTTTGATCATGTTTATCAACAAAGCAATGTCAGCCTTGATGGAAGTCAATACATCTACTTTAGTTCCTCCTTGTGGTCTTCTTCTACGATTTGTTCTTGTATCATACATTGACAACTGTTGGTTGATATCCTTCCCAAAATCTCATATGCTTCATTATAAGTTCCTGACAATAAAGCATGATTTGTTGAATCATCCATCATGCTCTGTGTAGCTAAATTTAACCCATTTTTAAATATCTCAAGTTGAACCACTAAGGTAAACCATGATGTGGGCACTTTCTAAGGAGTTCTTTATATCTTTTCTAAGCATCACTAAAAGGTTCATCCACGTATTGCCTAAAAGAAATAATCTCTGCCTAAGTTTTGCATTCATAGTAAGTGGGAAGTACTTAGTTAGAAATCTCTCTACCAATTCATTCTAGGTGGTGAGGGATTTTTGAGCAAAGGCAGTCAACCATGCTTTTGCTCCATCCCTCAATGAATAAGGGAACAAAGATAACCATAGAGCATCCTTAAAAACTCAATAAATAACAAAAGAATTTCTTACTCCTAGCAAATTCTTCAAGTGTAAATGCAAAATCTTTGCAGGGAAGCCATAAAACTTACCTACTGTTTGCAACATCTAAAACATAACAAGCTTCATCTCAAAATTTTCTGCCTAAATATTTGGCCTGACAATCCATGGATTTAATTCATCAAATATGGGGACTGCATAGTATCTGATGGCTCTGTCCATGTCATTGGCTAAAAGAATAGAGTTTTCAACTGGATCCACTGGTCTAATTTGTTGTTGCATTGCTACTTCAAGTAATGGAAGTCCTCTTTTCAATTGTTGATTCACTTGCTCTACAGGTCCTCTAGGAGGCATAGAGTGCTGCTCCATCGAATTCACTCGATTTCTTAACTCCCTTCTCCTTCTCTAGAAAGTCCTTTCAATTTCTTGATCAAACTCAACTTCCAAATGAGAATTATTATTCATACACCTTGAATCATTGTAAATAAAACTCCAATTCACCAAAAGAATCAAATTCGAATAAGTCAAAATTCAAACTAATCCCTTACAATGGTGCCGAAAACTTGTTGCTTGTGATGGTGAGGCTTAAATTTGTAATAATAACCACACAAAACGATGTGTAAGTGTACACAGTAAGTATCAAGTGCTAAGTATTTATATCGTTTCGATAGAGATTAGTAGTAGATTTTGAGCTATTCTGGCTTAATCTCTTAGTGAATTCAAAGGTAACAAAGATAAATGTTGATGATTTGTATAACTATTATTGGATTAAATTAAACGACAGAAGAACAAGAATGCTTTTGCAGTTGTAACAATTAGAAAGAGTAGATTCGAATTAAGCTATAATGTTATCTTCCCTAAAACAGAATGCTGGAGCAAAAGTATTGCTGAATTGAATCACACAACAATAGCATCGAAATCCTCCAAGATTTTTCAATTATCTTAAGTTAATTCTCATTAACCTATATGAATTAAGCCTATTATTTTTGTGTATTAGGTGAGTGATTATCCCTAACCTCCTCACTTAGCCAGCTGCTAACCTAATCTAGAGGCTAATGTATTTTAAAAGTAATCTACTCCTTCTACTTTCTCCCTAAACATAGAGAAGATATTCATATGTGTTGACCACATAGACATAAACATTAAACAATAAAGAGCACTCTTAAAACAATCCAATTCTACAAGATTTACTTCAATTCCAATTCAATTTAATAACATTGCCCTTAATCTTCACCTAAAGGTGACTAATTCATGCTACAATGTATAAAAGACAACAACAAATAAACAGAAATAGTAAATGCATTGCTAATAAAAGAACTCTAGAAAAACTGCAAATTTTAGTTGCACCGCAAAAACAGTTGCAAGAATAGTTACTTCTACTCCAGCCTCCAATGGAGTTTCTTCCATCTAAAATGTTTTCTCTAAAGGAATTCAATGAAGTGCAACACCTGTTGAGGGACAGCAACTAAAGATGAAGTTTAATCTCCAAAATCGATCACTTTTCAAAGATGGTGACCTTTTCTATTTATATGACTTTCTTTGTGATTAGGAAGCTTATTAGGTCAAATCACCCATGCGACACACATCCAATGGTTGATTAAATCCATAAAAGAGAGATCTATTTTAGTATTTCAAAATTTCATTATTTTTGTGCAGATCCTCTACGTTCGTTTTGCTCTGGAATTGCTAGATCAATAATTCTGCTAAAATAATTCTTCATCATCTATCTACTGATAAAAGATCCAGAATCAGTAGTAATTAAGCATAAATTCCTTCAATTCCATTCAAATGCAGTCATAAATAGAATGATGCAACAATATGAACAATCTCAATAGTCCTAGATGCAAAACAAAGATAATTCAAGCAATTATTTCATAAAGCAATGGCAATCCCTCCAATAAAGAGGTGAAAGCTAGTATAAAAGACGCCTTAGAACTCCCTCTTTTAGAGAGTTATCAATTTCCTGAGTATTGTGTGTTGCTAGGATAGAATATTTGTGAATTGTATACTGAGCACTTGAAAATTGTTGTTGATATATGATGATTTGGATGTTGGTTAAATTTTTTCGATTAGATTGAATGAATGATCGCCTTATTGTGTGCTGAATAGTAGAACTCTCAATGCTTGCTTGTTGAGAACAATGAGTATCTATGATTTGTTTTGATGTGTATATGAGTTGAAATAGTGAATATTGGAAAGCATACATCTGATGTGAGTCATGTTGAAATCCTTCTTCTATTCCCTTGTCTACTGAGCACGTAGTCCTCCTGTTTAGGGTCCTGAAGGCTTAGAGTATCATTAATGAGGTTATGCTTTAAATGTCTTGAAATGGTCTAATTTTTTTATAACTGGACTTCTAGGTTAAGTAACATGTGCTGAAAAAAGATTTATGCTGAAAAAAGATGTGTCTAAAGAGATTATCCTTCCTTTCTCGATGTGCGAGTAAGTAGGGGCACTCATGGCACCCATAGATTGTCTTTGCACTAAAAGCACTTAAAGAAAGTGGATATTGTTCTAGGATAGACGGGCTGCTCGTAGTTGGATATCCAGCACCTAGGAAGTGGGGATAAGCCAAAAGAAGGTAGCACCTCATGATTAGGCTCTTCTTTTACCAAAAGAGAAGGGTTTGATGTATTGCTCGTAGTTAGATACCCAACACTCAAGAAGTGAGGGTAAGTCAGAACGAAGGCGATAGATCCTCCCATTCTAGCAAGAAAGAAATGAAAGAAAAGAAAAAGGGAAATACAGCAAAGAAAAAAAAATGAAAAAGAAAGAAAGAGTTTTCCTTGACCTACCTTAAGTTAGAGGCCTTCGTTTAACAATGTTTAGTGTCAAAGTAGGCGCAGCCTAAGGAAAACCTTGTTAAATGCACTCCGGGCTTATAAGGACTAGAACGGGATGGGCTTGCACACACACATAAGGGAGGAAAAGAATTGACCTTGAATTGTTTCACTAATAGAATGTGCTCGAACATTCACTACAACAAATATCACATACGATAGCATCAAAAAACCGCTATCGTAGCCTTTTATAGCATTTTTGAAACGTCGTGGTAGGCGATTTTATTGAAAGTCTTTGAATTTTTATAGCGGTTTTTTTTTGTCAATGCAATAAAAATTCATCTTAGATTGCATAATTCTAATGTTATAAAAACTTTTTGTAGCTTCATTATAAACGCTATGTTAAGCTTTTTATTGCTATATGAAAAACACTATAAAAGTATTTTGATAGCATTGAAATCATGTTATTCGACATTTCATAGCGTTTTTAAAACATCTAATAAAAGTTCTAATAAACATGTCATAGCATTTTTGTAAATACTGTGATAAGCAATGTTATAGAAAGTGGTGGCTTTTATAGCATTTTTCTAAAGCAATGTTATGGAAAATAGTGGCTTTTTATTTATTTTATTTATAACATTTTTTTCATATAATATCATAAATTTGTTTGACATTTATAAATGTATTACTATTTTAAATAATTTTATAAAATTTAACTTCAAGATATAATTTTTTTTTCATATCTACTTACTATAAACCATAAATAATAATAAACGAGACATACTAATATATTAATTTTATAGACAATAAGTGCTAAATAATCTCAAAAGAAGTTCATATAATCTCTATTAACGAGATACATCTGCTCAAGAGTACAAAGTCATAATCCAAGTAAATTTAAAGATAAAAAAAGGTACACAAATCTAAAATACACTTCCAAATCAACAACATTCATGGTTTAAAAGTATGAGACGTGGATCCATCTTCTGATAAGCATTCACATGTGTCGTCATCATTTCATTCACCTATAAAAATAAAAAAATGTAATTATAACTCATTATAATCTCAAACAAAGTTCATCTATAGTACACAAATCCAAAATAAGATTATTGCAAAAAAAAATTACAGCCATACAAAATTTAAGATTTCTTCAACCAAAAATAAGTGGCTATGAGCCATTTAATGCCTTCACCACCTGAATTGAAAATCAGAAGAGAGGGGGCACACATGATTTAAGTATCATCTTTAAAAAGTTCTACAACAATCATTAGTTGTAAAGATTCCACAAATCTCATCGTTTTGGGTGATGAAAGTTCTGTTTATAAGAAAGAAAGAAAACTTCTAGAAAACCTACTTTTCAGCAAAGCATGCTGCAAAGTGCAAATCATTGTTTTCAAAATGATAAATGACTGTGTTATGTAATTAGCAGGTAGAAAGATGATGCCCATGAGAATAATGAAAACCTTAAAAAGTGACTTTAAAGATATAGAAATAAGATCATTCTGACTACTTACATATCAATTTTGAAAATATTGGGAAGTGAAGCCAAGGAATTACAAGGACTCAGTCCCAAAAGTTTGCCTGTTGCCTCAGCCAAGTGGAAAGCATCAGGTATGTTGTCTCCTTCTGAACAATAGCAAAATAAGCAGGTGACCTTTACACGTTTGGCCTTGATACCATAATAAACATAAGTGTCATTCTTAGGAACAACACTTTAATAGAAAATAAAAACAAACTTTTCATGTCTAATGTTTGATGATGATGTTTAAAAATTATACCTCAACATGGACCCATCCCTCCTCCAACTCCTCCTCAAAAGGTAGGCCATCCTCCCTAATAGCCCTGGCTTAAGTTAAAGTATTAAGAAATTTTCGTCGTGACTGTTTGGGGTCATATTTTGGCAGCCTTCTCCATCTCAATTGTTCATAATAGTCATCAGTTCCATTGGTGCTTGAAAGATAATGTATCTGTGAACCATGCATCCAAAGGCAAATTAACAACTATGGAATGATAGTACATTGGCCAACCTTGTTGTATGCCAAAAAAGTACAGGCAACAAAATTCAAATATTTTCAAGTAACTACTAAAAGTTAATAGTTTCACAATTAACTATCCATCCAAGATGCTTTATAGCCCTCAAACAGCAACACACATGAGAATCGTAGCCCTATTTGATGAGGCTTAGATATTTATGGTGAGAGCTTCTCCAGTTTTTATTATAATCACTTCATTACATTTATACTACTAAATAAGAAGTCTGCAACTAGAAGTGAGCCTAAAAAAGGTACAAGCCAAATATATGTTACAGAAGGTACCAAATAAAATACCTTGACGTATCAATTTGTTGCCAACTTCCAAAATCTAAGCTAGATAGCATAACAACATGCTTCTTCCCACAAGTTACAATAGAAATAACCAAATAGTAGCATCAAACAACAATTAAATCACAACCCAAGTGAGCTATCCCAACCACCAAATTGAAGCATCAAAGATCAATTAAATTGCAGCAAAAAATACTTTGTCAAAACCAGAACATATTAGGAGCAATCAATAGCAAATATTCAATCAATAAGTGCAGAATTTTAGGAAATTAGTGCAATAATTGAAGGGAAATCATCAAATAAGAATATCAAATAATATTGGTATAAAATAACAACAAATAAGAACACCATGGTTTTGAAAACTAAGAGAACCATCAAATGAAGCATAAGCTTTGTTTCATCTGCAATTTCAAAGTCAAAAGCTTATAGAGCATATGCAAGATAAGAAACATTTTAGAGAGAGCATGATGCAACAAAATACTTTTAATAAGCTGAAACTACACTAGTTAACTCAAGCTTATTGTTGAATCTATAAACTAAGGAACAATTCAATAGATAACTTTGGTATAAAAAATTTATGAGCGTAAAGAGATGAAAATTGTAACACTATGCAAGAAGTTCAAAGACCAACAAAAAGAAAACAACCAAATAAAACCCTTCCTAATTAAAACCACAAGCTAAAAAAGAAGAAATCTTCAGGAATGAAAATTTGTACAAGAGTCTGAAAGTGAGCTACTGATATGTAAATACAATGAACTTAAGAAGTATACATATAAATAATAAACCCATTGCCTTGATCCTTCAATGCCACCATAGCTTTCCCTTTTTTTCCTAATTTTAACTGTTGCACTGAAAACTAACTACACCTAAGACTAACAATTAACAAGCTGATACCATATATTCTACTAATAGATGCTTTAATTTAAATAAAGATTTAGTCCAAAATATGCAAAATGTTGATTGCATGATGAAAATTGTGCTAATCCATCATCATGGTAAGGTGAAACCATAAATTTTGGCAAGAAAAAAACTCACTGAGATTATTGTAGCTAAAAAATGAAAGATTGAGATGTTACACTTGAAATACAGATAGCAAGAACTCAATCAACCACTTTTTCATCTTCTCTGTTCAAAGATGTTAATATTTGCAAACCTAGACATATGTGTACCATAATTGTCCACAAAGCAAAAATTTCATGGTTTGAATTCTTAACAACTTCTCTATCTCTATTTACTACTTCCTTTAGGTTTGTTTTTCTTTTCATAACTCTCTTTCTCGAATATAAGATGCAGGTTCTCATCTCTCCTTTCCAAACTTGTTATCCTGAAATACCAAAAAGAAATCATGAATGCTAGATTACCTCGCATAAATTAGAACCACTATGAGGATAAGATAGAGAACATTTTAGAGTGATAAATTACTCGAAATTGATAGAAAAAAGTAACAGAGTTCATAAACTTAGATTGAAATGCCCAAACAACTTCAAACCAAAGTGAATGAAACTAAAACCGACACAAAGATTAAACTCAATAGAAGTTAACAAAATTAACCAAAGAAACCCTAGGCAACTCACCATGGATGCTAAGTTGAGATGCTGATGTGGTTGATTTGCAATTGAACCTTTAACAAAACTTTCTTACATATAGAGAAGAAAAATCTATTACAAATAAAGAGTAAAAGATCAAAGCCTCACAATGAAGTCCTACAACAATGCTTAAGCCATGGATAAAAATTAAATTTGAATAAAAAATTATTCTAAACTACCACAAAAATCTCCTTAAAATTTAGATTGGAAGATTGATTATAAGAACCATTCAAAATAAATATGAACTTACCTCTTCTAATAGATTATATGACTATTGGAGAAATAAAGATTAGATTATAAGTTTTTGGCATAAACTTTGAAAGTTGTGCCTATTTAATCCTTGCACTTTTAAAAGTTTTTAATAAGTCCAATAATTATATTTTATTGAATTCCCTGTACTTTACAATGATTAAAGTCTTGAAGTTCTAATTTTGAATCTAATCAGTCTTTATTAACTTTATTCAATGTAATGCTAATAACATCACATAGTTCAACCTATTTGAAATCAACCCGCCACATTATCTTTAAATCTTAACTAATAGGGTTGATGACATAATTAATTTGCATCAATGACATACTTAACAAGCATATACGCAAGCAAATTCTACAACAATCACATAACGTTACAACAAGAAAATGAAAAAAATTAATTCTTGTAACAAATGGACTAATTACCTGTCTGTGAAACTTGAACAAGACTCCATTAACACTACTTTGGCAGCAATCTTGGCAAAACAAGAAAATAATAAAGGTTAGAGTAAATCATGTAGAAAAAAAGATGATGATGCTGGGTTCATCCTCTATATATGTCCACTCAAGCTTCCATAGCGTCAACAATCCTAGCGACGAATGCTCCACTGCCTTGTCATTTCAATAACTGGTCTCAACACTAAAAATTAAATTCAAGGCTTTAAATCAATAACACTACACTTGCACGGTTAACTATGAAAGGATTTTAAATTAAATTCAACACTCAAGGATTTAAACTAGAAAGAGTTCTCTTGTTTTTCTCTTTTTCACAAAACTTGAGAGTCATATGTGACATCCTAAGATTGTACGTAAATATTATAGAAAATTTTATGTTGAATTTTAATTTTAAGGTTCTGCATTAGATTTAATTTTCCAAGTCTAAATTTAAGACATTAAAATTGGCCAACAAAACTTATTGGCTATTAAATAAATATCCAAACAATGAAATATCTAAGAAATAAAATAATGATAATTACGAAATATGATTTTAACAAGAAAGATCTAGAAAGTTGGAGAATATAAGATTTTCGCGAGAAAGATATAGAAAGTTGGATAATATATGATTTTAACAAGAAAAATCTAGAAAGTTTGAGAGAAAGGAAGGATGGTGCATTCCTCCTATAAATAGGGGATAAGGGATTCATTTTGGGCACAAAACTAGGAAGTCTCCCCTCTCGTCTTGGCACAAGTAAGTTCTTTTTTCTTTCTAGGGTTCTTTCAAATATGGCAAAAAATAAATAAGATATTGTAAATCTAGCAACCACATTTACATTTTACTAATATAGCAAAAAATCTAAGCTCAGCCTAACCCAAAATGCAAATAAGTCTTAAATACCATTGAAAGAGTAGTTTCCTTTAATACATGCGATTTTCTATTAGGTATATTACTGATATACTAATGATATACCATTGATATACCTGGTATAAATATTTCGTCGGTACATGTAATAAGGAGTATATCAGTGATATATTTAGTATCAAGTATATTAGTAATATCAATGATATGTCACCAATATACCTGATACATAATATACTGTTGAAATACTATTTTCTTTGTATATGTAATAATAGGTATATAAGTGATATAATTAATATAAAGTGTATTGCTGATTTACTGTTCAATAGTTTATTTTTAATCAACTTGTTTGTATTAGTTTTCAATCATCCCTCTTGTATCTACAATTAAAAACAGCGTATGCAGCTACTGCGGCTTCAGTTGGGAGCTCTAGTACAACAAGCGCAACGAGGTCACAAATCAACCCTCAATATGAGTCTTAGATGGCAGTGGACCAATTTATATTACTGTTGGCTTTACAACTCCATGACCCCCAAGGTGGCAACTCAAGTAATGAGGTATGAAAATGCAAAAGATCTGTGGACAATAATACAACAACTCTTTGGATTGCAATCTCGAGCGGCAGAAGACTACTTATGCCAGGTATTTCAACAAATTCGTAAAGGGTCTTTAAAAATGACTGACTATCTTTGTGTGATGAAATCCCATGTAGATAAGGTCGATTTGGCATAACTCTGTCTGAAATGCAAGGTAAACTTTTAGTATTTGAAAAGAGACTTGAACTATAAAATACGCAGGTACTTCTCAGTCTGGAAGAATAATATTATCTAGTGGTAGCCATGATTTAAGGTCGATTTGGCATAACTTGGTCTGAAATGCAAGGTAAGCTTTTAGTATTTGAAAAGAGACTTGAACTATAAAATACGCACAAGAATATCTCATCCTTCAACCATGCCGCATCGGTTAATATGGTGAGTAGTAGAAACTCAAATGGAAAAAAATAACCACAGTTTCCTACCAACTAGAGAGCAGGCAATGGCAACACCAATCAGCCCAGTGGTGGAGGCAGTAGAAACCGCAGTCGTAGGAGATGGAATAATAACAACAACAATCAACCGGTTTGCCAAGTGTGTGGTAAGATGGGTCATACTGCTTATATTTTTTATCATAGATTTGATAAACAATTTGTTGGCCATAGTCAAAATCAAGACATAGGGTCGATCAAATACTGCTAGAACACTAAAATGTCTTTCTCACAACTCAGAATGGAAATCCTAAACATCCAACACAGCACCAAATGTCTTTCTCAGAACTCAGAATGGAAGCTTATTCATTGCAAATCCAGAAAGTGTGCTTGACCCAAATTGGAACATAGAAAGTGGTGTTAATAACCACGTCACAGCTGATCACAACAACATTATGCAACCAAGTGAATATAGAGGTAAGGAAAAAGTGACTATAGAAAATGGTGGAAAATTATTAATCTCTCATGTTGCTAATTCTTATTTGGCATCTGATAATGGTCTTCTTAACCTTGGAAATGTACTATGTGTTCCTGAAATATCTAAGAACCTTGTGAGTGTCTCCAAGCTTGCATGTGACAATAATGTGTTTGCGAATTTTATGTTGATTCCTGTGTTGTAAAGGACAAAATTACGGGCAAGGAGGTGCTGAAGGGGGAACTTAAAAATGGATTATACATGCTACACATAGTAGGGGCTATCACTGGCAAAGCTTCAAGTTCCGTTGGTGTAAACTTGGAGTCGGCAAATAAAATCATTGCTTCTACTGAAAACTTAGTGTGTTGTGCATATGTTTTGTCCAATTTGAATAGTGATGTAAATTTGGCAGTGTCCAAGGCTGTTTGGCATCGAAAATTTGGATGCCCATCTTCAAAATTACTAGATACTTTAGTTAAAAGGTGTAAATTGCTAGTAAAAGTTAATGAAAAATCTCCTTTCTGTGAAGCATGTCAATTTGGTAAAGCCCAAGCCCTTCTCTCTCCCCAAGCCTCATCACGTGCCAGAGAACAATTTGATTTAATTCATACATATTTATGGGGGCCAACCCCCATTGAGTCGACTAATAGATTCTGATATTATGTATATTTTATGGATGATTTTAGAAGATTTGTGTGGATTTATCCTTCAAAACAGAAAAGTGGAACTTTTGAAGTCTTCACACATTTTCTGGAAATTGGGGAAAACCAGTTTAAGAGGTCAGTTAAGGCTCTTCAATCAGATAATAGGGGTGTGTACATCAATTTTCTAGTCAGGTAGGGATTCAATCTTGATTTTTGTGCTCTTACACGTCTGCTCAAAATGGTCGTGAACTGGGTTGACTCTCTTAGCTTAGGCGTCCATGTCATTGCGTTTTTTGTGGGATGCTTTCCTTACCTCAACAATTCTTATTAATGGGCTACCCATACCAGTACTTGGCGATAAATCACCCATGGAAATATTGACCAGCAAATGTCCCAACCCTTCTGTCCTAAGAACATTTGGCTGTGCATGCTACCCACTTTTGAGACCTTACAGCAATCACAAATTTGATTTCCATTCGGTGAGAGGTGTTTACTTGGGACGGAGTCCACTGCATAAAGGGCACCGATGCCTCCTTCCTTCAGGAAAAATCATCAACTCCAAACACATTCAGTATAATGAAGAAATGTTTTCGTTTCCCAATAATTTTGAATCTCCAAATTCACCTAACCCCAACTTAAACCCAACCCTTCCATTTAATGCATGGATGCCTTCCTCAGTCACATCACATGCCTATTGTAACACCTACTTGTCCAATACCCATCATGTGGCCAATCCTCCTTCATCTCCATAGACTACTCCACCTCACATCCACTTTACTCTCCCACTACACCAAACAACCCATTACCCACTACATCCTTGTTGGGTTTTATGTCCTAAAACTCGTGGTCTGTAAACATAACCATATTCCATTATCAATAAAGTAGTTATTGAAGTTATTCAGTAAATTTGTTATTGAATAAGTGAATTATTAAATATAACTCTATAAATCCAATAAATTAAGAACCAATGGCTATAGTATGAATACTTGAACGTTATGTGTAGACATAAAAATGGATTAAGTTCGAGTAAAATAGCCAAAATGGTCTATAGTATAAGGATTAGGTTGGGTACCTTATCCTAGGGACACTGTAGGATGCAGCCCACTTTGTCTATGATACAAACAATGTAATCCTGAATTGTTCATGTGGAGACATGCGAGTGGGGGCATTCTATGCAATGAGTTTGCATAAAACCGGACCATGAAATAGTCACTATTTCTTTATAACGTCGTTTTCTGATAAACACTGACTTATTTCAAATTGATGACTTAGGTAACTTGATCTTAATCCTGAGCTAACTATGAACTCCTGTTTATTCGAGATTATCCTTAGATATGCATGGGTGAGAAAGGCTCACCATCGCCTGCTTAATATACCCCCATTTTAGGGGTAAGATCGGGTAGATAGCTGGGGACATAGAATTGCAAGATGAAATTCACTCCTACCAACTTTAGGGATAGTAGAGAAGTTGTTACCTTAAAGTGTTGATTCCAAGTCTTGAACAAGGGGCCCCACCCTCTCATTGACCTGAGAGGGAATCGGTTTGGTAGTTGGTCCACCAACCTATTGTTCATAAAAGGGTCAGTGGTACTTAAGGAGCAAGAGGTAATCCAGGTGTAAAACTGTATTTTGACCCAGCTGAGATTACAAACAACTTGTGAAGGGTCGATTTACTGATCATGGTTATATTGAGTGGACAGAAATATATCTATAGTGAGGAGAGTGCAACTACAGGCTTTAGTGGAGTAACCCGTTAGTTAACGAATGTTGTTAGCTAGGTTAAAAAGTTTAACCTGTTAATCTCAGATCGTTGGAGCTCATGATCTATTGGTCCATTAGGTTCCTCGGCTAGCTCACAATAGATAAAACCTTAAAATAGTGTGCTGAATGAATTTAAAATGTTCAAATTCAGTTTAGAGAGTGAAGGTTAAATATATATATGATATATCTAAACGTCTCATCGTTTGATTACGAATTAAACGATCAAGGAGAATTAAAAATAAGATTTAAATAAGATTTAAATATTATATATATGAATAAGGATTCATATTCGAAAAAATTGTTTTTTCAAAAATTGGGAATAGTGGAGAAATAATATTATTTTAATGTTTAATATTAAAATAATAAAATAAAATAAAATATTTTTAAATTTAATTATGGTTTTTATTTATTTAATTTTTGAAATTAAATAAATCAAAAAGAAAAAAAATGGAAAATAGATAATGAGATTATTCATAATCCCATTTTCTCTCCATGAAGCTTCTCTTTAAGCCACCTCTTGATTCGTCATCAATTGAGTGTCAATTGATGGTGAATCAAGTTTACATTAATTTCTCTATAAATAGAGGTTTAATTCATGTGCAAAGGGTTGGAAGTTTAGTGTTCTTGTTTGTGAATTTCTCCTTTTTCCATCTAACTCTCCATAGCACACATACATTTATATCCTCCCAAATTTACCACATTTTCTAATCCCACAGTTCCTTCTAAGGCCAGAGAATAGTCGAGAAGACTCTTGTGGTGGTTCAGCATCCGTTCGTGATCAAATCCGTTGAGAAACAAAGAAGAATTTGAGCATCAAACATTGGTTTCTCATATTCCTATTTTTCCTTCTTTCAAAAGCATGATTATCCATTTAATTTAGTAAGTTAGAGTGCAAATTCGATCCATTCCGCTGTGCTTGCATGTTTACTCCTTCAATCCTTCTCTCCATTATCAATACACATCTTCTCCAACAACCCGTCCCACTTTGCAACAACACCCAACCGCCCCCTACACTGAACGCTGCTACCCCTCCTGATGATCTATTAAATCTAGATTGGTAAGAAAACAAACGAAAAAGAACAGAAAGAATATGTGCACGAGAGTTTATAGTGGTTCGACTATTTTAGTTTACATCCACTTTGGAACCAGGGGAGAGTGTTATTCATCAAAGCGATTTTTGGTACAAGTTATTAGAATTATCTCTCGACTTCTAAAGCTAAAGTTTCTCTTAAATGGACATTGTTAAGCTGTTAAGCTTAGTTACAAAGTTATAATGGTAAATAAAAGAGTTTTGAGTAACACCAAAAAACTTCCCAAAAATTGTTGGGTATGTATGTCTTAAAACTCGAATGACTTGTAAACACATTCTATTGTCAAGAAAGTTGTTATTGAAGTTATTCAGTAAGGTTGTTATTGAATCATTTATAACTCTATAAATCCAATAAACTAAAGAAC
>JAOANK020104705.1:0-18399 GCA_026257165.2 Telfairia occidentalis
GTTTTCTCGAGAACGTGGGTGGAGGTTGCGAGATAGTTCTGCCGTGCCATCGGCAGTCCCGTTTTCAGTTGGCTGACTTGCTTGAGGGTGAAAGCAAGTGCCGCACAATCGCTTGTGAGCCTCGTTGAGTTGCGATTGTGACACGAGGCAGGCGCGCAGGATGCGAGGTTAGCTGCTGATTTCTTCCTCATCGCGACGCTGTTGAGCGGCGTCTCGACTCTGATCAACTCCAGATCAAATTTTCCAGATTTTTTGGCGTTGAGATGCCCGATGATAGCGTCTCAACGCTACCTCTCGGGTTTGCACTCTTTTGGGCCCCATTTCTTCGTTACTTAGCCGATTTAGCTCATCTTAAGTCCGTTTTTCAACCCGACTCGACCCGGATCTTTATTTTCACCTCGGAATGCTCGGTTCCTACAAAATCAACAATAATTGCATCAAAGTACACTTAAAAGCACACAAAACCTCAATGATTTAGGCACTAAAATAGCACTTTTTAGAGTGCTATCAACCAGTTAAAAGAAGAGTTAATTTGCCTCGTGGCTGCTTTAGTTTGTCAACTTCTTCAAGACTCTCTCCTGCATTAATTTTCAGAAGGTAATATAGTGTGGATTGTCTCCAAGTGTCATACCAAAGTAATTTAAATGTCATATTTTCTCTGCTGCACCCACTTCTAGAAGAAGCTTGAGTTTGAGTCACAGGATCTTGAATTCTTGTGAGATAAAACTAATCTATAGACCTGGAGCCTTCTCAAAGATATCTCAAGTTTAAACAATTTTCAAGATTGATCCGACTATAACCATCACAAGTTCATTTCCTTGCTTCTTTTGCTTGTTTTCAAAGAATTCAATTCGTCAAGAGACGAGAGACTAAAGGGTTTCTTTGTTAGATTGTGTAGTCATTTCCATTATTTTAAAACTAGACCTATTAGGTTCAGATCAATATATTTTAGTGATGGTAGTTATGTTGTAGGTTGATTTCTTTGACTGCACGTTCCTTGTGTAATATCTTGAAGTGCGGAAGACAACTTTGATAAACATTGCCGTACTATCACACTTCATACTTGCATCCATCTATCTCCTCTCCTGTCAACCTTCTCCCCCATTATCTTTGTTGTCCGATCCCTTCTGTGTGCTATGACGCCGTTTGGATTTTATTTTTATCCTTCTGGAGCAGTTTTTGCAGCTTGAAGGATGTAGTTTTTTGTTGTTTTAGCTTGCTGTTCTATGTTGTAGTATTCTCTTACATTATTCGGATTTCTTACTTTTTTTTCCCCTTTTTCCTCCTTTGGAGAGTTTGTATCCTGGAACATTTTTCTTCCTTTTCATAAATGAATGAAATTTTTTTTTTCTTATTTAAAAATAAAAAAAAATTCAGACTAAAGTTCTTTAATTGCATCAATTTTAATACTTCGTTAAGTAATTCTTATGCTATCATTTGATGTCAGCCCTTATTTATGTGCGCAAGGATTTTTTTAAAAAGGTTTCTGTGTTCAATTGGTTTAGCATATTCCAATGACTTGCATAATTATGATCGTTCTTTTCCTGCGTTCAACTGGAATGTTTCATGTAATGCACTAGTTTTTCCTGTTGGTTGTGGATGCCTTAATTTTTATTTTCTCATTTATTCTCTGTTTCCTTAGCCGAAGGTTTTGCCAACTCTGAGGCTGAATAGTAATAAAAATACTGTATTTTGTATGAGAATTCGTCAAAATAATTACTATTATAACTTTGCAAAAGAAAATACAAGGTAATTACTAATATAATGCTATGGACATGGTGTGTAATGCTAGCTTTTGGATATCCTGAACAGTGCATCAATTTTTTAAGTAAATTCAAAAGCATTTTGATTACATCTTTACATTACTTTGTTGTCTCATATTTTACTCGATAACCTAGTTTTTTTAATGGATCAGGTCTCTTTCATAATCATGGAGCTGATTTCGCACAACTGTTGTCAAAGATACGTTGTCCTGAAGAAGTAAATCCTGCTTGGAGATGGTACTCCTATCGTATCCGAACCTTTTTCTTTTACATCTCTCTAGCTTATCCCAACAATAGATACAAAAAATTTAGTAGTTATGTATAATTTTTTAGAAGAAAGTTTATTCACAGTCGTATTCAAATAACTGGCATTGCCTTACGATATATTCTGCATTACATAAATATCCTGGGAGCCTAGGACTTGAGTTGAGTCATTGGGAAGAAAAATAAAAAATTTATAAAAGACAGAAATTTAACTTGGCCTAATCTGCTAAGTCAACGACGAGTCTTTGAAACACAACAATGTTTTCCTCCCAACCCTTTCCCATTTCTTAACCATGGTAACTATTCAAGAGAAACATGTCTTTCCTTTAACTTGCAATCCTATAGTGGTAAATTATGAAACTTTCAGTGTTGAATTTATTTATTTTTAATTTTTTAATTTATTATTTATTTATTTTTTTCCCTTGAAATTTACTTTTCAGCAGTCTTAATCCTGTTCAGATCAAACTTCATCTGCTCTATCGTGTATTTTGAATATAACAGCTTCAATACATTAAGCGGCGAAAACTTCACCGACTGTGAAAGTTTAAGACATTGTAGCTTTCAAGTTTGAATTTGGTTGTTGAAAATCCTAGAAGACAGTTAATTTGCATTCATTTTTTTAATCTACAAAATTTGTAAATTGTTATCATATATTATGAAGTTAGAAGATTTAAGGAATTAATTTTCAATATCAAGTGGGTTCTAAAAAGTTGCTTTTAGAAACGAAGACATAGTTTGTCTGCCATATATTCTCTTTGATCGTGCTATCTTATCTTATTCACCGGTGTTCGATTTCAGGACATTCTACCAACCATGGAGAGACTATTTGTTGGAATTGACGGATTTGCAGAAGATGGATGAAGTCCATGCTTGTCAAACTCTTCAAATAGTTATCTCAAACATTCTTAGTAAAAAGCCTCTCGATCTCCAAGTTTTGTTACCTCAAGATATCGAGATTTCTCAAGTATTTGAGTGGGAGAGAAATCTCATAAGAACGCAAAATTCAAATTCTTAACAGGAAAGGTTAGTATTCTTTGGAGTCTGCTTGTTCATTTTGTATACATAGATAGTTCAAAGAAGAATTTATAATTTGATCTGGAGAGAGTGAAAATAGATCTGTTTATCTGATTTGGATCTATGTCAGTCAACATAAAATAAGAAAAGGAAAAACAAACAGATTTAAGTTTTTGACAAATTCTCGATAAGGAATGAAAAAGTACCATCTCTAAGGTGGTGTTTGGTTCACTGTTTTGAAAAGGGTGAGTATGGGTTGGCTAAGTGTTTTATCCTTACTCCCCTAGGTTGCTACAATATCTTATCACTACTGCCTGGATCTGTTACAGTGCATATTTTGTCTTTTAGTTCCTCTTCTATAATACATTAAATTTTTAATGAAGCAAGTTAAAATAAAAATTAATTAATGGTAATTTTTATAATAAATAAGTAAATGAATTTAGTTATAATTAATTTATATGTAGACAATTTTATTTAATTGTAAATTTTGAGTGAAAGGTGAAATTAAGAAATTAGTCAAATTGAATGAGTTCAGAATGCTGAAATCATACTTGTCATTTAGTTCTATTTTAAATATAAAATAAAAAACAATAGTCAATTGGTTCAATTTGTATAAAGTTTTTCAATTTTAATCGACTTAATTCAATTTTTGTTGGTTTGGTAATCATTTGTTTTGTATGGTTTGATTCGATTTAAAAAAAAAATTAATATTGATTTTAAAGTTTTCTTAACCAGTATGTCAACTTTGACCAAAATTAACCAAATCTAGAATCATTTATATTTGTTATAAACCTTTTGTTTTAAAGTAATTATAACAATAAAGTTTGTGGAAGAATTTTTGTTCTATATGTTCACAAATTGATATTTTATAATCTTTGTTAACACATAAATTATCTAACATTTTTTATTATAAATTCCAAATCCATACACATTATACAAATCTAGGTTTAATAACTTGTTTCTCTAAATCCACAATTTGGTTAAACTTATTTTCTCTAAAAGGCAAACTACTGATTAAAATGTAGTATTTATATAATTAATTAATTTAACTATTTTTGTTAACTTGGGTTGAAGTTACTCACTTTTAAACTAACATAATTTAAATCTAATGTATTAGTTAAATAAATAAAGTTGAGTTGAATGGTAAAATTGATGAAAATTAATATGTATATATATTAAGTAATTAATAAATAATAATAACATAAACAATAGATAACATTTTCTTTATGGCAAATTTCATG
This sequence comes from Telfairia occidentalis, assembly GCA_026257165.2. Taxonomy (NCBI): domain Eukaryota; kingdom Viridiplantae; phylum Streptophyta; class Magnoliopsida; order Cucurbitales; family Cucurbitaceae; genus Telfairia; species Telfairia occidentalis. The sequence continues at coordinate 4,283 of JAOANK020104705.1, forward strand.
TTAGAATTGTATAAAAAAATTTTGTATGTATTTGTTCACACTTTAAAACATACAATATACCGTTTTCACAAACAATCAAATAGTTATTGAAAAAATAAATTGATGAGTAAATATAATTTTAGAATACTTTATTTATTTTTTGAATAATACTTACCTAATATTCTTGATATAATTTAATATATAATTTTTGTCATTATAATTAAATAATTAATACATAGGTTATCTACTACTTATAATAAATCCAAATTTATATAATTGAATTTTCAAATTTAACAAAAGAGAATTTGAACACAAGTTTAATAAACTCAGGCAACACACACTTAACAAATTCAAACTTAACAAACTCATCTTCTGCACCATTCAAACAAGACTTAACAAACACAAGTTTAACAACCCAAACTTAAGGGTTAACTACATAGAAGGTTTATTTAAGGATATATTCATTTTACAAAAGTTCAGTTTCAACAATAATTTTATAAATATTTATAAATTAATTTTTGTTATTATGAAAAAAGGAGATAAAAGACATTTGTGCCTAATGTTTATATTTGAAAAAAAAAAGGAAAAAAATGAAAAAGCCCACATGCAATTAATGCCTCATTTTATAGTAAATCTTCTCCCTATTTTTCTCCATAAAATCTTTCACATTTGGAAGACTTATTGTTAGGGAAATCTCTCCCCATTTTTCTCCCTAAAATCCTCCAAGTTTGGAAAAAATCTTCATGGTTTGAAAACAAAAATCGTTTCTCTTTCGTTAGCTCGCCCGCAACGGTAGAAGTTTCTCCTCCTTCATCTTCATCATCGATTCATTACCCATCTTCTTCTTCGATTCCTCATCAATCCGAGGTATGTTTCGTTGTTGAACAACAATTACGGTTTTTTTTTGTTTACAGAAAATATTAAATTGAATTCAAGTTTTTAAATAAATTGTTTTGGATTGAAGCTTCATTAGTCTGTGATGTATTTTTCGTCGCTGTTTTCATATAGGAATATTTCATTCTTTTATGAAATTTATTATTTTAGGAAGACCCATTCGTTTTTAGGGGAAAAAATGGATTACACAATGTGTTCCAAAGGAACTTTAAAATTGTGAAAAAAATTGATGTTTTTATAAATATATAAAAAATGATTAAATACTATTCTGGTTCTATTTTTAACCTTGTTCTAGAATGAAGCTTCAAAATAGAATTAGGTTTATTGTAATGTTGAATGCCAAAACACAGTATCAATTTTGTCTTTAATAAATATGAGATTGAGTTTGTTGATAGGTATGAAAAAATCATACAACGTTTGAATATTTTCTGACAGGTATGAAAAAATTACACTGCTCATTTGAATACACTGTAGGTTGGGTTATATGTTCTAACTTCTACTGATTTTACATTTTATATATGCATATAGAAGAATGTGGATTTTACATTCTTAGATTGTGACAAAAATAGTAAGGGTAAGAAAAATTAGTTCCTTAAAGGATTTTTTGTCTTTAATACACATGAGATTGCTTTAATTCATCGGTATGAAAAAATCATACACAGTTTGAATGTTCGAATTTATGTTATATATTCATGCTTATTGAAATATTTTATAGATGACCATATTATATTATATGCATTAATCAATATTTATTCTTCTACAACAGTTAAAATGATGAAGAAAGAGACAGAAAACAAAAATAAAGAAAGAAAAAAAATGGACGAATACTAAATGATACGAGTAGTTATGTAAATATGCAGTATTTGTACAACAAGATACACAAAAGATACATAATAAATTATATATCTGATATGTATGAGCGGGTATGACAAATACATATGTAGTATATATGAACAATTTGGCATATGAATCAATGTGCGATCCGTGTAGAACATTTACAACATACAAGATATATATTCTACACGGAAACATGAGAGGGAGAATAAAGAACTTATTCAATTAATATATATGGTATATGATATAAAAAATATTGTACAAAATTTACAAATGAGTGATAAGAGATTTGTGGGTATATATAATATATGAATAATATATATTAGTTACAAACAAATCAAAATTTTCGATAGTTGTAAACGTAAATTACAGAAACAAAAAATTGCAGAAAAAGAAGAATGAGGTAAAATATTGCTCCATTTAGTATTAGTAATTTAGAATGAAAAAGAAAAAAAAACTAAATTAAATAAACATACCAATGAAAGTTGTAAATATGTAAAAACTTAAAAGATAAACATACTCATGAAAATTGCAAAACGGCGGGAAAGGGGGCAACAATGAAACACAATGCCGACGGTGATAAACGGTGGAGGAAGAAAAAAGGGCAACAATAAAGAAATACTGGAATGGGCGCGTATAAAGAAGAAAAAAAGAAAAAAATGGAGAAGAGAAAAGAAACATTTAAATACAATATTATTTTACAAGTTGTTTATTTAATTTAAAATTAGAAATTAATTAAAAGGTATATTTGAAATGAAAATAATTAATGATTGCATTAATGGTAAATTATTAGGTGGAAATAAAAAAAAATCAATAATATTTTAGTGTAATAAATGAGTATTATGGAATAAGAGTATATTTGTAAAAGGAAATCAATAAAAAAAATCATTAAATTCTAAAGTATAAATATTATTGACAACAGATTTTGTGAAAAGAAAGTTTCAAACATAACCCCATCACAATTTCCTTAAATTTAATAAACACAGTTTACCCAAAACTGCGAACCAAATGGGCCTTAAAGGTATAGCAAGTTCTTTCAAGCATAAATGATCTGCTTACGTGGGTGTGGGGGGGACAGAAACGATGGTCGACTAGTTGGCCCCCTTATCACATGCCTTACAATCGCTCCATGATCTGTAAAAATGATTAATTGTTTGGTGAGTATTAAACATGAGCTCCACCTCATGAGTTTACCATATGGACTTTATGGGTGACCAAGTCTAATTAATGATGGTGGAGGATCAGTCAGAAACTTTGCCATCTTGTAATCCATCTTATAATAGCATTGGGTACAAAATGATCTGTTTGCTTTTTTCTTAGATTTTGTTGTTGGGACTAGGCCAGTTTTCCTTATTTTGAAGCATATTGCTTGTTTTGATAGAATTGTACCAAATGCCACATTGTGTGACAATCAACTTCATCACTCCTTTTTGCTTCTTTATATATCCTCGAAGAGTCCAATGCTTGTTTGATAGAGTGTACAATTTCATTAGACTATGTCCTCAATCCTCACCGATTTTAGTTCCACATCTAAGAATTCTATTTACAAACTTAAGTTTTTGTATGATTTTGGGTTTAAAACGTACCTGGTTTTTGTTTTTGAATTTTACTAAGAAAACTTCATACCATGGTAATGTTGGTCCAGACCTTATACCATATAAAATAGACGTAGTTAGACCCAATAATCCTAAAACCAAAAAAAAAGGTTGGTTCGGTTAAAATCAGTTTCTAAGAGCTGGTTTGGTTTACATAAATAGCAAGTCAAACCATCATGGTTGAATTTTTTTCTTCCAGTATGAAGTCGTACTGTGAATATCCTCTAGAACTACGCATTTGAATGATCGTAATTTTCTATTTTGATGTCAACTGATGTAATCAGCAATAGGAAGTCACTACAACATTTTTTCAATTTTTACCGATGGAAAAAAATGCGTCGTAACTCGCCAAAACGTTGGAAAAATAAACAACCGAAAAAAAAAACACGTTGGTAATATCATCGGAAAAAGCCCTTCAAGGGAGCATTTCCAGACGTTTTTATCAAGACATCGGTAGTTGTTGAAATTCCACCGACGTTTATAGTTAACATGGGTAGCCAGAACTTTTCCCCCGACACTACGTAACGTCGAGGAAAGACCTATTTACTCTAACATTGGTTACAAACGTCGGAGGATAGTATACTTCTCTCGACGGTTTAAAAAAACGTCGGCAATATCGAAGCCCTATCAAGTCCACGTTTTCCTTGACAGATTCTCGACATTTAGCATTTACTTCAGTATAAATTATTTTCTATCGACGATTTAAAACATCGTGAGAACCTTTTATTAGTTTTAAATTGTAAAAAATATTTTTCCCCTCAAAACTAATTATACATTCAAGATTGAAATTTAATCATTCATAAGATATTTGTAAACATTGAATTAAATATATGAATAAAAAATATTCTTACAATAAATGAAATTATAACTAATTAAAAATTAAATTACATTATTGAGTTCCGAACACTTAAAACGAAATCAAAACAACCTATATCTAATGCTTCTAACAACATCCTCAACTGAAACCAAGATACCAACTTTGAAAATGTACATGAAAGAAAAAATTTTTGGTTAATAATGGAACCTAAATTATATAAAACGTGTTAATAATAGAATAACCTAAGTGTCTTTTTGAACAAAAAGAAAAATAAAAAACCTAAAAAGTAACTAAAATGTGCAGAAGCTGAATAAATTTCAATCTTTAAGTGTCTTGTTCAACTTAAAAAGAACCTAAGTAGCATCTAACTGAAATTCAAAACGTGTAATCCACCCCAATCACGCCTGAAGTAACTAAAACGTGCACAAGTGGATTAAAATGCTCCTACGTATCTTTTTGAACTTAAAAACAACTAAAGTGAACTGTAAAACCCGTTACCCACTCTTTGATCACACCGAAATGTCTAAAACATGTACAAGTACACTAAAATGCTCCTAAGTGTCACTACAAAGAGTTGAGCTATTTTGACAACCTTTTATCAAATGTTATTAAAAACCTTTGAAAAATACTAGATTTATCAACAAACACTAAGAACCTTCGAAAAATGTGATATCTTTTATTGAAGGTTATAAAAAAACCTTTAAAAATTATCTACGTTTTATTGAAAGGGTTGTTAAAAACCTTTGGAAAAGGTCTATCTTTTATCGAAGGTTGTTTAAAACCTTTGAAACTTCTCTACCTTTTATCGAAGGTTATCAAAAACTTTGAAAAATGTCCACTTTATATCGAAGGGTTGTTAAAAACCTTTGAAAAAGGTCTACATTTTATTGAAGGTTCTTAAAAACCTTTGAAACATGTCTATTTTTTTTATTGAAGGGAATAAAAAACTTTTGGAAAATGTTCACTTTTTATTGAAGGAGTGTTAAAAACCATTGAAAAACGTCTGTCTTCACCAGGTTGTCAAACATCTTTGAAACATGCCTACTTTTTATCGAAGATTGTCAAAAACCTTTGAAACAATATCTACCTTTTATCAAAGGTTATCGAAAACCTTAAAAAAAAGGGTCAAGATTATGTTATCTTTATTGAAGGTTATAAAAAACCTTCGAAAAATATCAACCTTTTATTCAAGGGTTATTAAAAACATTTGAAAAAAATCTATATTTTATGGTAGGTTGTAAAAACGTGCCTACCTTTTATTGAAGTTTATCAAAAACCTCTAAGAAAAAGGTCTATTTTTTTTTCCAAAGCATATAAAAAACCTTTGAAATTATATCACTACTACAAAATTTTGTTTTTAATGACACCACAAGTAAATAAGATAAAATGGATGAAAAAAGTCATAAATAGTTTTATGGCGCGTAATAAATATGCGCAAAATTTAGTTATATTTTAATAGAAAATAATGAGTATTATGAGAGCATTTAATCTCATTAAAAAATATTTTAAAATTTTTTTACAATAAAAGTAATATAGCTTGTGTAATAGAAAAGAACTCCAGCATCTCTATCCTGTCCAATAAAAATGATATAACATATGTTTGACTATACTTTTTTTTAAAAAAAAATAATTAGATTATAATTTAAATCATATTATAAATATAATTTTAAAAAATTTAAGAAGATTGATTTTTGAAATCATATTAGAATAAAATTTTAAAAATTTTAAAATATTACATTTTAAAATTTTAAATAATAAGAGCGTATCCAATAAAAGTAATAGTGTATCTTTCCCAATAACTTTTTTTTAAAAAATAATTTTATTATAATTTAAAGAATTTTATAATTATAATTTAAAAAAACTTAAGAATATTGGTTTTCGAAATCATATTAGAATTTTAAATTTTAAAATATTAGATTTAAATATTAAGAGTGTGTCCAATAAAAGTGATATAACATATCTTTGACCATATATGTTAAAAAATAATTAGATTATAATTTAGATCATATTATAATTATAATTTTCAAAATTATTAGAATTTTAAATTAGATTTTTAAATTATTTATTTATATATATATATATTTAGAAAAAAAAGCCTAGCTGAAGTTTGCGTGCACCTGCCACCATCTCCCTTTCTACTCCACCGCCATGTCTTCCCTCCTCTCTTCTCCACCGCACGCTCTTTATTTTCCCAAGTTTGCAACTGTTGAGCAATGTCAAAGCATCGTTAATATGGAGAAACCGAGGCTTAGACCGTCTACCATGGCTCTACGTAAGGGAGAAACCGAAGAGAACTCGAAAGGAATCTGGACAAGTTATCCTCTGTCTGCATTGTGTTGGCACATATGACTTTATTAATAATCTTTTATAAGCATGGAGTTAATAGATATGCTCAATGAAATGATTCAAAGAGTTAATGCAGTCAGATTATGAGGATGTATGTTTGCATAAAGTATCGGTAGGATTAGTATGTGTTATTCTCATAATCTATCCGGATAATGACATTCTGCTTTCATTCTTTAATTTTCTCGTCCATTATTCTTTGAGGTTTCTCTTTCTATTTCCAATTATAACCTTCTATCTAAATGTTTTAATTACCAAAACGAATTCTTGAGCTCATAACAAAAACGTTGGAACATGGAAATGATGTGCTATAATTAGATAATTATATGAACGGATCCCTACTAGTATTGGTTTGTAATTGAGAGGAAATGTCGTGCTGCTGTAAATGAACATTGGGCCTTGTGGCCATCATGTTGAATTTCAGGAATTGCTAAGGAAAACTAATGATTATACTGATATTTCTTATAAAAAAAGGATAATACTGATATTGAAATGCGTGTAATGGTTTAACTAACAGGACAAGGGTTTTGAAGATGCGAAGACAGTAGTTGAAGCTCTGAAAAGCAAAGGTAATTGTTGTTTATTAAGAAATTAAGACTTATTGACTTATTATCATGCTGAAAAACTTTATGAGCTTGGTGAATAAGTTAGATTGTAATGATAAGTATGTTGAAGTTATTGGGATGCTTATTGAGTTTAAACAAGAGTTTAGCATGTTGGATGTAATTTGTGGATGATGTTTTAAGTGATATTTGAGATGAAAACATGCTGAAAGTTATGTTGGATGTAGGTAATTTATTACTTTTTACAAAGAAGTGTCTTGCATTCTTAACTACGGCGAGCTTATTGTATAGCTTAACATGGATAAAAGTTGGATACAAATTGGAAATCGAGTAGTGCAAGAATATAGAAATGGAGTTAGACGAGTTAGAAGTTTTCTAGATTTTGCATTCATGCATGCAACATCCAATCATATTTTTTGTCCAGGTAAGAGATGCAATAATGCAGTACTTAAAACTCGAGATGATGTTGAAACAGATTTGTTAATGTTTGGAATAGTTCCAAGTTATATTCGATCTACAATGCATGGTGAAGAAAGTTTGTCATATGAATTAGGAGAAAAAGATTATGACTCTAATGATGAAGATATTTTTGAAATATTAGAGGATCACTTTGGTATGTTTAACCCTAACAACTGGACCGATAAAGGAGAATCAAATGAGCATGGTTATAATGAAGAGCCAAATGAGGAAGCTTCTACAAAAGTTTGGTGTGGTTGTGATCAAATGAGCATCGTTATGATCACTTTGGTGTGGGTTGTTGGTTTTATTTTAGTCTTTTTGTGAAATAATGGTTTTCCAGATGCTAATAATACAATTTCTACAAAAGTTTTTTCCGAAGGACTTACAAATATCATTGAAAAAATTATTTTTGAAGGCTTATAAATTATTGAAAATAACATTTTAACCTTTTAAAAAATGAAAGCCTTTGAAAAGGTAATTTGACAACATATAATTATTTTGACAACATATAATTATTGACAAATAATTTGACAATTATCGAAGATAAGCAACTTTTGAAAAATGTTAAAATTTGAACGTTAATTAACCTTTGAAAAAGATTTTAGAACATTTTTCGACATGATCTATTTCGACCATTTTTGAAAAGTTGAGTTAGCCTTTGAGAAAGGGTTTATCGAAGGGTTTATCGAAAAGTTGTGTGGTTCATTTAGTACTTTTTCAAAGGTTTTTGACCTTTGAAAATAGTCAATTATGTAGTAGTGTGTCGTTTTGAACTTTAAAACAACCTAAAAACCACACAATATTGCTATCTTTGCTTAGGGAGCAGTGGGCTGTACTTATTTTATAAGAATAACCGCACTTTACCTTTTGGAAGACTTTCCCTCCCGTGGAAAGTGGGTTGCGAGGTTTTGGTCCGATGCAACTCCTTGACAAAGAGCAATGTATCATGCACTGATAGCCACGTAGGTCCCATTGAGCTCTTCCTTTTCATCCGCTCACTCGTTTAGATGAGCGGGGAAAGTTGTTCCTGAATTGCTTTTATTCAGCTGAGGACGCATATGAACTTTAAACTTGTTACCTACCCCCCGATCATGTTGAAATGTCTAAAACATACACAAGTGAACTAAAATGCTCCTAAGTGTTTTTTTAACTTAAAAACAAACTAAAAACCACTAAAGTGAACTTTAGAACCTATTGCCCACCACTCAATCATGTCGAACTGTCTAAAACATGCACAAGTGGACTAAAATGCTCATAATGGTCTTTTTGAACTTAAAAGCAATCTAAAAACCACTAAAGTAAACTTTAGAACCTGTTACCCACCTCTTGATCCCGTCGAAATGTCTAAAACATGCACAAGTGGACTAAAATGTCACTAAGGGTCGTTTTCTAAACTTAAAAACAACCTAAAACACACAAGTGAACTTTAAACCAGTTACCTGCCCCTATTATCACGTCAAAATGTCTAAAACATGCACAAGTGGACTAAAATGCTCATAAATGTCATTTTGAACTTAAAAACAATAAAAAAACCACTAAAGTGAACTTTAGAACTCGTTATCCACCCTCAATCATACTGAATTGTCTAAAACATGCACAAGTCGACTAAAATGCTCTGATGGGTCTTTTTGAACTTAAAAACAATCTAAAAATCACTAAAGTGAACTTTAAAACTCGTTACTCACCCTTTGATCCAACCAAAATGTCTAAAACATGCACAAGTGGACTAAAATGCTCGTAAGCGTCTTTTTGAACTTAAAACCAAGGTAGAAACGACACAAGTGAACTTTAGAACCTATTACCCACCCTTGATCACGCCAAAATGTGTAAAACATGCCCAAGTGGACTAAATGTTCCTAAGGGTCTTTTTGAACTTAAAAACAATTTCAAAACCACTAAAGTGAACTTTAGAACCGGTTACCCACCCCCCGATCATTCTGAAATGTCTAAAACATGTACAAGTGGACTAAAATGCTTCAAAGGGTTTTTTTGAACTAAAAAACAACTAAAAACTACACAAGTGAACTTTAAACCTATTATCCATCTCCCGATCACGCCGAAATGTCTAAAACATGCATAAATGGACTAAAATGCTCCTAAGTATCTTTTTGCACACAAAAACAACCTAAAAACCACACCAGTGAACTGAAAACTCGTTACCTACCCCCTAATCACGTTGAAATGTCTAAAATATGCACAAGTACACTAAAATGCTCCTAAGTGTCTTTTTGAACTTAAAAACAACCTAAAAACCACACAAGTGAACTTTAAACTCGTTACCCACCCCCAATCACGCTAAGGTGACTAAGTAGCTACCATAACTACAAGATAACTACCATATTATTCAAAACAACTGCAGGATAAGTGTGCCTAAGTGTCGAAATGAGTTCCTAATTGTTACTACCAACCTCAAAACACCATAGCAAGAACAATATTCCTAAATGACCTAAGTAGCTACCATAACTGCAGGATAGCTACCAAACACTTCATAATGCAGAAAACAATGTAACAAGTAGTATAAATAGCTATCATAACTGCAGGATAGCTAGCAAGTCATTCACAATACTTATATGATTATATAATTATGAATGCGAACCTTAATAGATGATCCACCTCCTCTTTGATTTGGAAGTTGACTTTGAATCTAGAACCATCTTTGATCCCATTTTGATTTCAAATCATTCATCTCCTTTTTTTGTTGATCTAATTCGAAGATCTCCTCATTCATCTCCATTTTTTGTTGAGTTAACTCCGTTTGTAACCCATCTACTCGAAGAAACTTCTCTTCCAACATCATTTCTTTCTCCCCAAGCCGTGCACCAAGCTCATTTATCTTAATCATCTTCTCATCCAACTCTCTTTCATGCTGTAATGCTAAAGCAGAGCTTGAACACGATGTTGTCTTACGTGATTTTGGCCTCAGACCCCAACCCATGCCTTTTACATGGCCCAGTCGTGATCCCAACACTTTTTTACATATCTCTTCATTAGTCATTGCTAGTTCAAACTACCCTTCTCCGACGATAACGTAGGTGCCAACTTCTTTTATCTCTATTATTTCAATTTGCATTCATAGCTGAAATAGATTTTTAACATAGTGGATAGCATATATGATGATTTAGACTATAAACCACTCATATATTTTACTTATGCTACTGGGTTCACCCCCTCATCCTTCTCCAAGAATTTGGTTCAATGAAAGAGGTCTACTTGACCAATGTGAATACCTTCTTTCGCTTTCTACAAAGAAAATTATACACATATCACATATCAATGTCAACACATTCTTTTAAAATTACATATTAAACATGCTATCTTACCTATTCTTGTTGGATGCTTATGAATGCCTTTGACCTAGCTTAATGGTTGAAAGACATTTTTGCTCGACTTCGCCTGTTCTTCTCTGACTTGTTCTAAAATAAGAAAATTTAACCACATAAATTAGGTAAAAATATAAACATATAATCTATAACCATATGACATACCTTCCACACAGCCCTCAACCATCAGTCGTAGAGAATGTTCCAATCCTCTGGACTAACTTCTTACACTAGTGGGTTCGCTCGAGCGTCTTCAAGAGTACCACGTTTTTTGTACTCCTTGTACAAATCAACCCTGAATTTTTTGAATGTCGCCTGTATTTGGTGCTTGATAAATGCATTCACGACGTACTTGGTCAAATCTACGTTGAAATGAGTCTGCACATGTAAATGATTAGTCAGTATAGAAATATTTTAATCATAATTGAACAATGTAATCACTAAATTATGAACAATCGGTCCTTCACTGATTGAATGACATCCCTTGTCCCTTTCTTCCTGAAGGATAGATAGAGATCCATACGCAGCGGAAAGGATCAATTTGCACTCTAATTAGCTCAATTTAATGGTTAAAATCATGCTCTTAAACTTGAGAAAACAGAGAATTACGAAACATATCTTTGTTGATCCAATTCTCCTTTGTTCTTCAGTAGATTAGGTCACGATCACCTCCTGGACCACCACTAGTTTCTTCTCAGCTATTCTCTGACCTTAGAACGGATTGTGGGATCCCGTTTGTGGTGAATTTGGGAAGAAATAGGTGAAGGATGATTTTGTTCAACACTTGAACATCAATATTTTAGGATCAAATTGAAGACTTTCATCATCCTCTTTGTGCACGAAATTTACCTCCATTTAAAGAAGATTTCATGCACAACTACCTCACCCAAAATTGACACTCAAATGGATGAGGTATCACACTCATGGGAGGTGGCGAAAGGAAATGGAAAAAGAGAAAGAAAATGGAAACTCATGGATTTCCATTTTTTTTTCCTATTTTCCTTTTTTCATTTTTAATTCAATTTCACAAATTAAATTTAAAACAAAAAAATTAATATTAAATTAAAAAAATTCAATTTAATTTTAAATTATTTTAATATCAAATATTAAAATAATATTATTTTACCAACAATCCTAGTATTTCGAAAAAACTAATTTTCCGAATATGAATCACTATTCATATATATAATATTTAAATCTCCTTTAAATGTTATTTTCAACTCCCCTTAATCATTTAATTCACAATCAAACGTTGATAGATTAAATATATCATATATATTTAACGTACACTCCCTAAACCAAATTTAAACACTTCAATGTCCTAAGCTTTTATCCGATTTGAGCTAACCGATGGACCTAATGGATCTATAGATCATGAGCTCCAACAATCTGAGATTAGCCGGTTAAACTCTTTAACTTTAGCTAACCAACATTCGTTAACTAACGAGTCACTCAACTAAAGCCCGTAGCTGCACTCTCCTCACTATAGATATATTTCTGTCCATTTGATATAACCATAATCAGTAAGTCAACCCTTCACAGGTTGTTCGTAATCTTAGCTGGGTCAAATTACCATTTTACCCCTGGATTACCTCTTGTCCTTAAGTACCACTGATCGTCTAATGAACAACTGGTTTGTGGTCCAACCACCAAACTGATTCCCTCTCGATCCAAGGGTGGTGCCCCTTGTTCAAGACGTGGACTCAGCACTTAAGGGAACAACCTCTTTATTATCCCTAAAGTAGATAGAAGTGAATTCCATCTTGTAGGACTATGTCCCCAGCTATCTACCTGGTCTTATCCTTGAAATGGGAGGCATATTGAGCAAGTGATGATGAGCTTCTCTCGCCCATGCAGATCTAAAGATAATCCCGAATAAGCAGGAGTTCATAGTTAGCTCAGAATTAAGATCGTGTTACCTAGGTCATCAGTTTGAAATTAGTCAGTGTTTTCAGTAAATGGTGTTATAAAGAAATAGTTACTATTTCGCTGTCCGGTCTTATGAAAATTCATTGCATATGATGCCTCCACTCGCATGTCTCCACATAAATGATTCACGATCACATCGTTGTATCATATACAAAGCGGGCCGCGTCCCATAGTGTCCCCAAGAGAAGGTACCTAGCCTAATCCTTATATTATAGCCCGTTTTGACTATTTACTCGAACTTGATCCACTTTTATGTGTCTACATAAAGCTCAAGTACTCATAGTATAGCCATGGGTTTTTAGTTTATTGGATTTATAGAGTTAAACTTAACCATTTACTTTATTCAATAACAATTTTACTGAATAACTTCAATAAATACTTTATTGAAAATAGAATATGTTTACAACATTTACATGCCATGAGTTTTAGGACATAAAAACCCAACAAACTCCCACTTGGATTGAAACTTTAGTGGTGTACAATGTTGTTGAGTTAAGAGAGAGAAAACAATAAATACAATAAACTAGGGCATCTCATACCCAAGATATTTTCTCCCACTTGCCCTAGATTATAAAACTCAGATTCTGAAACTTTGAAGGTGATCCTCAAACACTTTAGCCGAGAGGCCCTTCGTAAATGGGTCAGCAATGATGTCTTCTGACGCTATCTGTCGGACAGTAATGTTGCCTCGTTGTACAATCTCTCAGATGAGATGGTATTTCTGTTCGATATGCTTCCCACGTTTATGGCTTTTAGGTTCTTTAAAATTGGCAGCTGCACCACTGTTGTAGCAAAACAGAGTGACCTGCAGATGAATATTTGGAATCACTTCCAAATCAGTGAAGAACTTCCTAAGTCATACTGCTTCCTTTGCTGCTTCACAAGCAGCAACATACTCAGCTTCCATGGTGGAGTCTGTAATACAGCTTTGCTTAATACTCTGCCAAACTATGGCTCCTCCATTTAGAGTGAACACGGATCTCGAGGTAGATTTTCTAGAATCTATATCAGTCTAAAAATATGAGTTAGTGTATCCCGTAAGAATCCAATCCTTACTGCCATACACAAGCGCATAGTCCCTCATTCTCCTAAGATACTTGAGGATATTCTTAACGGCAGTCTGATGATCATATCCAGGGTTGGACTGATATCTACTGACAATTCCTACTGTATAGCATATGTCGGGTCGTGTACACAGCGTTGCATACATTAAACTACCAACTGCTGATGCATAAGGAATACGTCTCATATCCTCAACTTCTTGAGGTGTCTTAGGACATTGTTCCTTAGACAGATGAATCCCATGCCTGAAGGGTAGCAACCCCCGTTTGGAATTCTGCATCTTATATCTAGACAACATCTTGTCAATATATGATGCTTGAGA
>JAOANK020104914.1:0-18393 GCA_026257165.2 Telfairia occidentalis
CTCAAAGAGTGTTTCTGAAATGCCCTATGAGTTATGGAGAGGACGTAAAGGTAGTTTATGTCACTTCAGGATTTGGGTTGCCCGACCCATATGTTGGTGCAAAACCCGAAGAAGTTAGAACACCGTTCAAAACTATGCTTGTTCGTGGGTTATCTGAAGAAATGAATGGTGGCCTGTTTTATGATCCTCAAGAAAACAAAGTGTTTGTATTGACAAATGATACGTTTTAGGAAGACCACGTACTAGATCATAAACCTCTCAGCAGGCTAGTATTAGATGAGATTTCCAAAAAAACTACAAAAAGATCAACAATAGTTGTTTATAGAGCTGGTCCTTCAACAAGAGTTGTTGATAAGACTAGTATCCCTGATCAGTCTAGTCCCTCTCAAGAGTTGAGAGAGCCTCAACGTACTGGGACGATTTTTTGTCAGCCTGACCGTTACTTGGGTTTAAGTGAAACTCAAATTGTCATACCTGATGATGGGGTCGAGGATCCATTATCCTACAAGCAGGCAATGAATGATGTAGACAAGGATCAATGGGTTAAAGCCATGGACCTCGAAATGTAGATCAACCAAATGAGGTAAGACTTATTGGTTGCAAATGGATCTACAAGAGAAAACTAGATCATGCCTGTAAGGTTCATACCTTTAAGGCTCGACTTGTGGCAAAGGGATATACTAGGTCGAGGGAGTGGACTATGAAGAAACATTCTCCCCTGTTGCCATGATGAAGTCGATTAGAATACTCTTGTCTATAGCCACATATTATGACTATGAAATATGGCAAATGGATGTCAACACAGCCTTTCTGAATGACTATCTTGAGAAGAGTATCTATATGACTCAACCAGAGGGGTTTATTGAACAGTGTCAAGTGAAAAAAGTTTGCAAGCTTAAGCGATCCATTTATGGGTTGAAACAAGCATCTTGGTCCTGGAATATGAGGTTTGATGCTGCGATCAAATCTTATGGCTTTGAGTAGAATGTAGATGAACTTTGTTTCTACAAGGGGATTATCAATTTTGCTGTAGCTTTCTTGGTGTTGTATGTAGATGATATCCTTCTCATTGGGAATGAGAGAGGATTTCTTACTGACATAAAATAATGGCTATCGACGCAATTCCAAATGAAAGATTTGGGAGAAGCTCAGTTTGTTCTTGGAATCCAAATTGTTCAAAATCATAAGAACAAAACGCTAGCCATGTCTTAGGCATCCTATGTTGACAAGATGTTGTCAAGATATAAGATGCGCAAGAAGTTCTTAACTGATTTGGAAGTTGTTCCAAATATGCACCTGCCCGTCACTCTTCACTGTGATAACAGCGGTGCCATGGCCAATTCTAAAGAACCTCGAAGCCATAAATGTGGGAAGCACATCGAACAGAAATACCATCTAATTCGGGAGATTGTACAGCGAGGCAACGTTACTGTGCGACAGATAGCGTTGGAAGATAACATTGCTGATCCATTCACCAAGACCCTCTCGGCTAAAGTGTTCGAGGGTCAAATGAAGAGTCTGGGACTCAGAGTTTTATAACTAGGGCAAGTGGGAGAAAATTGGGGTATGGGATGCCCTAGTTTATTATATTAATTGCTTTCTCCTTCTATGCTCAACAACTTTGTACGCCACTGGAGTTTCAGTCCAAGTGGGAGTTGTTGGGTGTGTATGTCCTAAAACTCAAATGGCATATAAACATATTCTATAATCAATAAAGTTGTTATTGAAGTTATTCATTAAAGTTGTTATTGAATTATTTATAACTCTAGAAATCCAATAAACTAAGAACCCAATGGTATAACATGAAAACTTAGACTTTATGTGGAGGCATAAAAGTGGATCAAGTTTAACAACATAGCCAAAATGGTCCATAGTATACGGCTTAGGCTTGGGACCTTCTCATGGAGACACTATGGAATGCAGCCTGCTTTGTATATGACACAAACGATGTGATCCTAAATCATTCATGTGGAGACATGCGAGTGAGAGCGTTCTATGCAATGAGTTTGCATAAGACTGGACTGCGAAATAGTCACTGTTTCAATATAACACCGATAACTGAAAGCACTGACTCATTTCAATCTGTTGACCTAGTTAACTTGATCTCAATCCTGAGCTAACTATGAACTTCTATTTATTCAGGATTATCTTTTGATCTGCATGGGTGAGAGAGGCTCAACAACGCCTACTCAATATGCCTCCCATTTCAGGGTAAGATTGGGTATATAGTTGGGGACATAGTCCTGCAAGACGGAATTCACTTCTACACGACTTTAGGGATAGTAGAGAGGTTGTTCCCTTAAGGGCTGATTCTAGGTCTTGAACAACGGGCCCCACCCTCTCATTGGCCCTAGAGGGAATTCGGTTTGGTGGTTAGACCTCAAACCAAGTTGTTCATTAGAGGGATTAGTGGTACTTAAGGAACAAGGGGTAACTCATAGGTATGGCGGTGTTTGACCCAGCTGAGGTTACGAATGACCTATGAAGGATCGACTTACTGATTATGGTTATATCAAATGGACACAATATATTTATAGTGAGGAGAGTGCAGCTACGAGCTTTAGTGGAGTGGCCCATTAGTTAACGAATGTTGATTATCTAGGTCAAAGAGTTTGGCGGGTTAATCTCAAATCGTTGGAGCTCATGATCTATAGGTCCATTAGGTGCCTCAGCTAGGTCATATCGAGTAACACCTTGGAACAGTGTGGTGAATGAATTCGAAGCGTTCGAATTCGGTTTTGGGAGAACATTAAATATATGAGATATATTTAATCAATCGACATTTGGTTATGAATTAAACGATCAAAAGGAGTTGAAAATAACATTTAAATGAGATTTAAATGTTGTACATATTAATATGGATTCATATTCGAAAAAATAGTTTTTTCGAAAACCTAGATCGGTGGCAAAATAATATTATTTTAATATATGATATAAAAATAATTAATAAATTAAAAATTGTTTTTAATTTAATTTATTTATTTTTGTTTTTAATTTGGGATATTAAAAAAATCAAAATAAAAAGAGGAAATGGGAAATTAGAAAAAGTGGAGAAAGATGACTATCCATTTCTTTCCATTTTCTTCATCACCCTTTCGCCACCTCCATTCTTCATGCTACCTCACGTTGATTGATTGTCAATCTTGGGTGAGGTAGTTGTGCATGTTTTAAGCTATAAATTGGCTTCAATTTCGTGCATAAGAGGAGGATGAAATTCAAAGATTTAAACTCCCAAACTTGGTTGTTCATGTGTTGAACCAAAACCAAGCCTCACCTCTTGTCTTCTCCAATTAACCAATCATGGGATCCCACCATCCCATTCCTAGGCCGAAGAATAGCTAAGAAGACACTAGTGGTGGTCAGGGAGCTGGTTTGTGATCAATTTCGCCAGAGATAGAGGAGAAATTGGACTTCAAAGGTGAGTTTACTTTGTTCTCTGTTTTTCCTCTTCTGTAGCATGATTTTCCTAAATTATTTGAGCTAATTAGAGTGCTTTAGATCCTAATCCGTTGCACATGTATGTTGATACACCTTTCATTCGTAAGTTTTATTGACAATTATTCAAGATATGGTTATATTTACCTAATGCATCATAAGTCTGAATCTCTTGAAAAGTTCAAGGAGTATAAGACTGAGGTTGAGAACCAATTAAGTAAAACCATTAAGACACTTCGATCAGATCGAGGTGGAGAGTATATGGACTTGAGATTCCAAGACTATATGATAGAACATGGAATTAAGTCCCAACTCTCTGCACGTTGTATGCCTCAGGAAAATGGTGTATATGAAAGGAGAAACCGAACCCTATTGGACATGGTTCAATCGATGATGAGCTATGCTCAATTGCAAAGTCATTATGGGGTTATGCAGTAGAGACTACAACATATATTTTGAACAACGTTCCCTCAAAAAGTGCTTCTGAAACACCCGATAAGTTATGGAGAGGACGTAAAGGTAGTTTATGTCACTTCAAGATTTGGGGTTGCCCGGCACATGTGTTGGTGCAAAAATTGATAAAGTTAGAACACCATTAAAAATTATGTTTGTTCATAGGTTATCCTAAAGAAGCGAAAGGTGGCATGTTTTATGATCCTCAAAAAAATAAAGTGTCTGTATCGACAAATGCTACGTTCTTGGAGCAAGACCACATAAGAGATCATAAACCTCGCAGCAGGCCAGTCTTAGATGAGATTTCTGAAGAAACTATACAAAAATCAACAAGAGTTGTTGATTGAGTTGGTCTTTCAACAAGAGTTGTTGATAGAACTGATATCCCTGATCAGTCTCATCCCTCTCAAGAGTTGAGAGAGCCTTGACGTAGTGGGAGGGTTATTCATTAGCTCGACCGATACATGGGTTTAAGTGAAACTCAACTCGTCATACCTGATGATGGGGTAGAGGATCCATTGTCTTACAAACAGGTAATGAATAATGTAGTCAATGTACTTCAATTCAGTCTGGGAACTTGTAGATCAACCAAGTGAGGTAAGACCTATTAGTTGGAAATGGATATACAAGAGAAAACGAGATCATGCCTGTAAGGTTCATACCTTTAAGGCTCGACTTGTGGCAAAGGGGTACACCCAAGTCGAGGGGCTAGACTATGAAGAAACCTTCTCACCCGTTGTCGTGATAAAGTCGATTAGACTATTCTTGTCCATAGCTACATATTATGACTATGAGATATGGCAAATGGATGTCAAGATAGCTTTTTCGAATGGATATCTTGGGGAGAATATCTATATGACTCAACTAGAGGGGTTTATTGAACAGGGTCAAGAGCAAAAGGTTTGCAAGCTTAAGAGATTCATTTATGGGTTTAAACGAGCGATCAAATCTTATGGCTTTGAGTAGAATATTGATGAACCTTGTGTCTACAAACGGATTATCAATTCTGTTGTAGCTTTCTTGGTGTTGTATGTAGACGATATTCTTCTCGTTGGAAATGAGAAAGGATTTCTTACTGACATAAAGCAATGGCTATCGACCCAATTCCTAATGAAAGATTTGGGAAAGGCTCAGTTTGTTCTTGGTATCCAAATTGTTCGAAATCATAAGAAGAAAACGTTAGCCATATCTCAAGCATCATATATTAACAAGATGTTGTCCAGATATAAGATGTAGAATTCCAAGTGGGGGTTGTTACCCTTCAGGCATGAGATTCATCTGTCTTAGGAATAGTGTCTGAAGACAGCTCAAGAAGTTGAGGACACGAGACGAGTTCCCTATGCATTAGCTGTTGGTAGTTTGATGTATGCCATGCTATGTACACGACCCAACATATGCTATGCAGTAGGGATTGTCAGTAGATACTAGTCCAACCCTGGATATGATCACTGGACATCCATGATATGTATAAGCATGTTGACTGTAAGGCATCGACGGATGAATATGTTGGGTTTCTTAGATATTGTAAGATTCATGAATAGAACATGTGTTCAATATGATTGTTAAGTTAATTGGGACCAACGCATGGACTGTTGTGTGTTGCATGGATTGAATTGATGAGTGACAATCATCAGATAGTAGTAGGGCCCCTTGAGAAGTCTCGCACTAGTACTCCAAATGTGACACTTGTAAGGGAGTGAGTGTTTTGTCATTGAAAGAATTTTAAATGACATGTCATAATGAATTGGTTGCTAGCCTAGACTGAAAACGTTAAATAGTAGGTCTCGCATGAGCATTACATGATTGTGTGTGTTTGCATGTCCAATCGTGGGTTGGGTTACTTATTGGGTATGTGTTTTATATACTCAACCTGTTCTTTAAACTTTTTTTTCAAGTAATGGCAAGGGCATTCAAGATGGTTGTGAGGATTGGTTGTGGAGAAGCCATGGTCGAGTTACATAGTCTTTTTCATTTTTAAATTGTTTTAATTTCAAGTATTCAAATTACTGTTGAATTATTTATTATTTATTTTATTTTTGGACCTTTATGGGTTTTAGTATTGAGAATTTTTGCTATTCTTATATTATTAATTTATATTTAAATAAATTCTCAATTACTTTGACTACCTTTATGAATTAAATTTCTAAATGCCAATCGCGAGTCATTTCATCATTTTAAGCATGCATGATTGTGACGATTTAGGAAATTGAGTCTTAAAAAGTCAGGTCGTTACAGAATCTCTTGGGTTCTCTTGGCTCAAACGTATCCCAAGAAACAAGGCCTTATTCAAGCCAACTCAAAAGCAACTAGGTTTAAGGCCTCTGTCAAATTAGGGCCAAGCCACACGTGGTCATGCCCAAGGCCTGGTGGAGCCAATCTGCATGCACCAAGTGTCCAGGCCTAGATCGAGCCAAGAACCATGTGTCTTCATAGAAATGCGATAAATATGCTTCAACAATGTAGGATAATATAGAAAATAAAGACAAAGAATGCTCAAGTATAAGGAATCATACAAGTAATACTGGAGTATTCCAGGATATTGATCTATAGGGATTCTCTAACCATTTAAGCAAAATTTACTTTTTATTGCGCGACAAAAGAAAGAAGGGTTGGAAGAATAATATTGGTTTAATCGGTAGTGAAATAAAGAATCAAAGACATAATACTGTAAAAATGTGACAGAAGTGTGGGAGCATACACAATAGACAAAAGATATTTCAAGAAGAAAGGTGGTTTCAGCTGTATGAATCCCCTTACCTCAGATGCGGTGACTTTTCTACAACATTTTCTTAAACATAATTAATATCTAGCAAATCTGGGAACGACTCATGAGAAACACTTTTTAGTTCAATGAGTTATTAAGCTAATAAGTCTTATGTCTAAGCTCAAATAAATTATAATCAAGTTTAGCACCTACCCATATGATTTTATAGCCAAATACACTACATCTAACACTATTCGACATGATTAAAAGGGTAACCGTTACTGCATCATTCAAGTGTTTTCGATTAAAACCAACCCTTTCAGTATTGAGCCCAACTAAAATACTCAATCGATAGCCATTTGGACGAAGTATCATGGATGATAAACCAACTAGAATGAGTTGAAAGAAATACTTTTATTTAAGAAATAGTTAAACAAATCACAACATTAAAGTAAGGCTCACCTCACATCTAAACCACAAGGAAAATTAGTTTCTACTCATATTTATATCCATGCTAACAAAGTATGAAACATTCATACTAAATAGAAACTAAGTAAAAGAAATTTAGGAGAAGAAATGGAGCTGTAGGTGAGCCTTTCAGCTACTCCAACGACATTTTCTTCATTCAAAGCTGCTGCTTCTTAGTTCCCTTGCTGCAATGGAGTCTTCTTTCTCTTTCAAGGAATGGGCTTTTCCTTTCCTTCTCTCCAAAATTGTATAGTACGGTTGCCCCAAGCTTCTATGCCTCAAAATAAGGGTTTATTCCCTTTAATAGCATTATTTAAGCCTCCAAGATGATGCCACACATCTCTGCTAGGTTAAAATCTCAAGTTCATCACATTTTGCATGGCAACTCATTAAATGAAATTCCAACGCACGTGTTTTTCCTCTGCCGCATAACCTGTAAAATTGCTAGGATAACAGATTTGAGCTTTGAAATTATCTTAGATATTAGATAATAAAAATCATCATTCTAACTACAAATTTCACTTTAAAAAAAACTATATTAATCCCCATGTGACACATCATCATTAAATTAATAATCAAGAATAATTCAAGGCAAATTAACAATAAAACAAGAGGTAGACACTTCAAATTGACCAATAATGAGCATATATTTAAGCTATATAACTCTCGTTTGGAGAGTTATCACACCCCCAAGCTTGAATCTTTGTTGTCCTCAAGCAAAACAGATAGCAGTTACACAGAAGTTCCAAGCTATGCAACCTCAGTTTACAAGTCCTATGGACGTTCAAAGGTGGTTTTCGCAGTTCACTCTACTTCCTCGCTGCCCCACTTCCTACTCACCTCAGTGACTTACATCCAACTGACCTTCTTTAAGACTCCTAACTACGTCCTAAGTTGCACTTGTTTCTTTGTTTTTTCCTATCATGAGGCTTCGACTTCCATCTCATCCCATAATATTATATCACTCGCTTGCAAAAACTCAAGACTTCTACATTTACGGGTGAAGACTTGTTTGTGCTACAAATGCTACAGTGAACTTCCCTTTCTGTTTTTGCTTTTGACTATTTTTTTTTTACGTAGATGAAAAGGGTAATTTGTCACCTTCGTTTTGGCTTATCCCCGATTCCTAGGCACTGAATATCCAACTACGAGCAAGCAATTACGAAGAGTCAGGTGTATCATCTTCGTTTTGGGTTATCCCTGCTTTCTAAGCGCTGAATATCCAACTATAAGCAATACACAAAACCCTTCTCCTTTCGTCTATTTATTTTTTATTTTTTTTTGGGTATGTTTTTCAAAAATAGGGGAAGCTCACTTGATTTACAAAATAATTACAGACGGAAATTACTTAAACTTCTAAATAGACACACCACCCCCAAACTTGAATTTGACAATGTCCTCATTGTTGACTAAGCTGAATGGCTAGTGGAAGGGGCAGGCAAGACATGTGAGACAAATATGAGAAATTGCAAACAATTGGATAAAATTGTGAGGTGAGTCTGTTGGCTAAGCTTCTTTCAAAGAAAAACAAGGAAAGTTGTACAACTTTGGTTAGTTGGGCACACCTAAAGAATGCTAGCTAGTTATAAGCTCTAGAAAGTGAGTAGGTGTGGGCGCTTTTAGCGAAGCAGAGAGGAATTATCATCATCGAACTGATCCCACAATACACAAACCCAAACTGAGGCATACAAAGCTGGACAAACTACTGGGCAACAGACTCCCACTTAATATAGGCTTGAGTACATATGCACACAATGTAGTAGACACATTATAACAATGGGCACAGGTTTTTTTTTATCGACACATAAAGGCAATAATAACACGGCAATCAAGGAACACATGAAGTATAAGCCTATGAACTATAGATGCAAAAAAGGGCAAATCACATAAGAGAATGTTGGCACATAATGCTAGCATTAGGAGAAACAATGATAAAAGCAGGAGACATTGGAGATGATGACTAAGTACAACAAAAAGATTTAAAAAAGAAAGCAATTTCCCTTTAGCTGTCAGCACCTTTTTCAGTAGGCTATGGCGTCTCCTTCGATTTTCTAGGGGAGAGTGACAGCAATGGTGGTAGATAAGCATTTTTCTCCATGGCCATTTGATTATTTCCTACGCAACCATGTTTTTAATGATGAAGTTAAACCGCGCTGGCGATCGTCTAGTGTTTGTTTGATGACCTTCACTTGTCTTTGCACAACTTGCCACAAAGTATATTCATAATCTGTCTTTAATTGTGCTGAAATAAAAGTGGACAGAGTTCTATTTAATTCTAAGCATAAGAAATTCAAGTTAGAGGAAAGATGTTTCATTTCCGATTGAGGTGGTCCTATGATTGATGGATTTGCTAACTGAAAAGTTCTTTCAATTAGCTCCAAAGATTTGAACTATATCTGTGCTGAAAATATGCTACAACATCCTCTACAACATCTTCTGATTGCAGACATTCTGGTAAGCATGATCTGATGGTGGGCATTGTCTTGTAAATTTTCTCTAGCAGTATTGCTGTAGCATCTTCTACAGCAATTGTATTCTTCTTCTGGTCTTGTTCCTTTCTCAACTACTCTTTCTTGCAAATTCATCTTCTTCATTTGGCCTTTCTGCTTTTTGCTCTTTCAATTGAGTGCTATGTGAAGATTCTATTGTAGCAACATTCTCAACTGTATGAGGAATTTTGGTAGTGATTTGTAGCTCTTTATCTTCATTTCGTGGTATGTCCATACTGCTTGGTAACATTTTCGTCGATCTATTTTTCACCTCATGAGCTAACGTCTCTATTTGCACCTCTAAGTTTCCCAAAGATACTGCTCGACTCTGGGTAATAATGTCGTTTTTGGCCATATATTCCTTCATCAAATGTTCCAAAGCGTTTGATTCTACTGGAGGTTGCTGCAACATTCTTTGACTAAAATCTTGCTACAGTGATTGGAAAAATTCTGGAGGATACTATTGTTCGCGAAAAAAATCTGGAGGATATTGTTGTTCGTAGAAAAATCCTGGAGGAGATTCTTTTTGGACTGAGTCGGGTATGCTACAATTTAGTTGTTCTTATTGTTGTCCTTCCCATGAGAAGTTCCGGTCCTGACTCCATCCAAGGTTGAAAGTAAAGTACTATCATAAAGGTTGACACAATTATAACTTGATCGTTGCCCCACATAGAACAATGATTTTGGATTGACTGGGCAGTTCTCAAACATATGGTATCTCTACAATAACAACAACTAATATTCATCATTTGGTAACAAGCATTTGATTGGTACAAGCCTCTCATATTCCTTTGTTGTAGCATGTTGGACATGTTCGAGAGATGAGCACTTATTTTTAATAATGCATCCATTTGTAAAGCCCTTTGGTGTAATATGTTGACGAAAAGTCCCTTCAACTTCAAAGTCAATATGAAATCGTAATGTATGCCCATTGTACATACGCTAAATATCACCTGCGATTATACGGATGCAACTACAAGTTAGCTTAACTTTAAATTAGAAGGGTTGCTGCAGCACAATATTGAGTAAAAAAAAATTGCTTGATAGTTAAAAAGAATCCCCGACAACGGTGCCAAAAACTTGTTGTCTTCATAGAAATGCAATAAATATGCTTCAGTAATGCAGAATAATATAGAAATTGAAGACAACGAATGCTCAAGTATAAGCAATTGTACAAGTAATAATGGAGCATTTTAGGATATCGATCCACAGGGATTCTTTAACCATTCAAGAAAAATTTACTTTCTATTGGGCAACAGAAAGAAAGAAGGGTTGGAAGAATAATATCGGTAGTGAAATAAGGAATCAAAGACATAATACTATAAAAATGTGATAGAAGTATGAGAGCATACGCAATAGACAAAAGATATTTAAAAAAGAGAGGAAGTTTTAGGTGTTTGAATCCCCTTACTCTAGATGCGATGACTTTCCTACCACATTTTCTGAAACATAATTAATTTCCAACAAATCTGGAAACGACTCATGAGAAACACTTTTGAGTTCTATTAGTTACTAAGCTAATCAGTCTTATGTCTAAGCTCAAATTAACTATAATAAAGTTTAGAACCTACCCATATGATTTTACAGCCAAATACGGTACGTCTAGTGCTATTCCACATGATTAAAAGGGTAACCATTACTGCATCATTCAAGTATTTTCGATTAAACCCAACCCTTTCAGTATTGAGCCTAACTAAAATACTTAATCGGTAGCCATTTTGACGAAGTATCATGGAAGATAAACGAACTAGAATGAGCTGAAAGAAATAATTCTATTTTAGAAAATAGATAAACAAATCACAACATTAAAGTAAGGTTCATCTCACAGCAAAACCAGAAGGAAAATTAGTTTCTACTCATATTTATATCCATGCTAACAAAGTATGAAACATGCATACTAAATAGAAACTAAGTAAAAGAAATTTAGGAGAAGAAATGGAGTCATAGGTGAGCCTTTCAGCTACTCCAACAACGTTTTCTTCCGTCAAAGCTGCTGCTTCTTAGTTCCATTGTTGCAATGGAGTCTTCTTTCTCCTTCAAAAAATGGGTTTTCCCTTTCGTTCTCACCAAAATTGTATATTACGGAAGCTTCTATGCATCAAAATAAGGGTTTATTCCCTTTAAATAGCATCCTTTAAGCCTCCAAGATGATGCGACATGTCTCTATAGGTTAAAATCTCAGGTTCATCACATTTTACAAGCCAGCTCGTTAAATGAAATCTCAACGCACGTGTTTTTCCTCTGCCACTATGCTGCAGCAATGCTACAACATTTCTTCCGCATGACCTATAAAATTGCTGAGATAACAAATCTGAGCTTTCAAATTATCCTAGATATTAAATAATAAAAATCATCATTCTAATAATAAATTTCACGTTAGAAAAACCTACATTAATCTCCATGTGACAAATCATCACTAAATTAATAATGAAGAATAATTCAAGGTAGATTAACAATAAAACAAGAGCTAGACAATTCAAATTGACCAATAATGAGCATATATTTGAGCTATATAACTCTCTTTTGGAGAGTTATCAAACCACAAAACTAGACTTGAAACCAAGGCAAGTCCAACTAAAACATCATTCATGTTTTGAGTTAAGTTTGGGTATCTAATCCAATAAGAGAACTTGATGGCCAAACCTGCCAACCTCAGCCCAAGAGTGGGGGTCATTGTTGTGGTTGAAATTATTAGTCCAAAAAAGATTTTGATTGAACCCCTCTAAGGCTTGCCCCACCAAAGCTTTGAGATATCCTTTCCCATTTAGGAATTTGAATCTCAAGACTTTCAGGATTTTCATCTGAAGTCTAGATAAATCTCTTCATAAATAAGAAGAGAGACCTCACACATGCAAAGTATGCACTAAAAACCCTACTAAGGTATTCACAAACCTGAATCTAACTTAAGTATTAGAGTGTGTTGGCCTTTGCACCATACTAATATGCAGTTTTGCTTTGTTTTGCAGACATTGGTTCGATTCTCTCACTCAAAATAAATTTACCATTCATTCAGACTTTGGTACCAATTAACTCCATGCATAAGTTTCGAGAAGTTTGATAGCTTACAAAAATGTGTTATCTTTATGCCCTATTTTAGCTAGTTTTGTGGATTAATTTTTGTGCTTTCACGAGTTTATATGTATTTATTATAGGAATGGAGCAAATGAGAAGAAATTGATGATTTGTACAAAGAATGAGGATATTTGGAGGAAAAGAGAACACTTTTGGAGCTAAGGAAACACATGAAGAGGGGTTGCAGGAAGTAATCTGGAAAGGGTAGCGTTGAGACGCTACATCTAGCATCTCGATGCTACGCCTAGCATCTCGACGCTACGACTAGCATCTCGACGCTACGACAAAATGTGCGCCCTAATTTTTTGGGCAACATTGAGTTGCTAGCTCTAGCATCTCGACGCTGTCGTAATTTCACTATAAAACCCAAACTTTATTTCAAGATTTTGAGAGAGGCAATTTGGAGAGATATTTACCTACAGCTGCAGTTGTGTTTTTTTAGAGAAATAGGAGATTTCCATAGAGTTTTTGTAGTGATCCAAGGATCAGGATTGCGAGCTTCATGATGAGAATGAGTATGGCAAGCGTTTTTGGGAGTTTTCTTCATCCCTTTTTAATTTAGTAACATTTTGTAGAATTTTTTAGGGAGTCACTATTTTGTATTGTAGATTTGGGTATACTGGGACTCCGCCTTAGAATTTTAGTTGTAATCTTTTAGAAATTTTTATGCTTCATGTAATTTAATAGACTACTTTTACTTTGTGACTAATAATTCTTGCATTTGTATGCCTAATGCTTTAATTCTCCTGATCAAAGAATAAACTGATTATTAGATTTAAGTCTTTAGCTCGAGAGAGTAAAGGTTTAGATTAGTTCAATCAAATGCTTGACTATTGTAAATCATCCTACGAGAGTGGGGTTTACTAATAGAGGCATCAATTATTATCTCTAGATGGATTATTGGAAACCCGTGATGACAAGCAGGATAGCCTTGAGCTCAAGAGAGGAAGGGATCACAATAATACTTCTAAGGGGTGATAGTTAGTGGGAGACTCGTTAATGCTTGACTAATTTGTGGGCAATAAACCAAGAGGGTGATCCTATGTGAGACGCTCAGTCGTACTCGAGAGAGGAAGTTGAACATTAGATTATTCCTACTTTATGATTGTTGCATGATAGAATAGTTTGTTTTATTAATCAATTATAGTATCTAAAGCATTAAATCTGGGTTCTAAGCCATGCTCTCCAAATGTCATCTCCAGTTAATTAGAAGTAGGAGTAGTTTAATTAAATTTCTATCTTGTTAGTTGGTTCTCTAGATAAAATGAGGTGCGAGTAACCATGGTACTTCATCAAATTAGAAACCCAATTTCGAGGACAACACTCATTATTCAAATTTACTATATTAAAACTAATACTGTATACTTGCGGTCAGGCAATATTGCGATCAAAGTTCGAACTTGTATTTTATGAAATTAAGAAACATGGACCTGTTATGGCTTGTTCAAATTTGTTTGTAGATTTAGAATATGAAAAAGTTGGTACTTCATGTAGGTTATAGAAAGTCAATATAATTTATTTTATTGTTTCAACTTGATAAGGATTCAAATCACAACCGACAAGATAAACCTACAAGTTAAATTGTAAGTTTTATCCGAGACTTTTTTAAGGTTATGCACTACTTTAAAATTCTATAATCGGTCCCTAAACTTTTAAGATTATGTCTACTCGATCATTTAATTTTTTTAACAAATTTCTAATAGATTCCTAAAATTTTTATTTTATGTCTAATATATCATTGTGTTAGCTATGTTAGTTTAATGTTTTCATATCATAGAATACTTTCATTGTGTTGATTCCAAGTAGATTAAGACATTTGATGAGATAGTTATTAAACAAATGTGTGCTCAACACAATAACATATTAGACACAAAATTAAAGGTTCAAGAACCTATTAAAACCTTTGAAGTTACGACCCTAATACAGACAACCCCTAAAGTTCAATAATCTAAACTTATAGCTTAACTTATCACTACTACAATTTTGCCTTGTATTGATGGCTAAAACACGTCAACTATAATTTTAGTTGATGTTTCTTAGCCTTTGACTATGACGGTGTCAATATATCTAAAACGTCGATAATTTCATTTTAGTTGATGGCTAAAAACTGTCAATATTGGGTTATTTTTTACTTTTTTTAACTTAATAAATTTAATATTGACGTTTATTGAATTCAATTTTAGTCCACAAAATGTCAACTATTTATTGACGTTTAATAACCATCAATATGTATTTATTGATGTTTTTCAGTCGTCAATTATACTTCTAAAAATGTCAACTACAATATTTTAATTGACCTTTTTAAAACATCAATGTACATAATTATTGACATTTTATAGCCCTCAAGTATACTTCTAAGATGTCAATTATTGTGTTTTTAGTGAAATTTTTTAACTTTCAAAAAATAAAATATTTATGTTTTTTTAATGTCAATTTTAGTCTAAAAAACGTCAATTATAACTATCTATTGACATTTAATAATCATCAATATATATTTATTGATATTTATTAGCCATCAATTATACTTTTGAAAATGCCAATTATCGTGTTTTTATTGACATTTGTTAATCATCAACGTACATAATTATTGACATTTTATAGCCATCAATTATACTTCCAAGAATCACAATTATTATGTTTTTATTGACGTTTTGTTAATGTCAATTTTAGTCCAAAAACATCAATTATAACTATTTATTGACGTGTAATAACCATTAACATAAATAATTATTGATACTTTTTAGTCGTCAATTATATTTTAAAAATGGCAACTATCGTGTTTTTATTGACATTTTTCAACCATCAATGTACATAATTATTGACATTTTTTTAGTCGTCAAATTAAGAAATTATTGATGTTTTTAGCCGTCAACTATGGTATTATTATTGTTGGTTTTTAGCCGTCAACTATAAATTAATAAACAACAAAAGAAAAAATAACCTTCAATTTCTTTTCACCCCTCCTTTTCAAATCCTCATTTACACTAAAACTATCTAATACTCTCAAAATATGCACCTTCAGCTATTCTTTTAATTTCGAAGGAGATTTCACAATATATTTTAAATTAAATGCATATAGCAACCACATTTTCATCTATAAAAAGTTTTACAGAAAGAAACTATACTGTAATTAACTCATAATTAAGAGCCATACAAAAAAGACTATTCGAACGAACTATAGTTTCATTAACTCATAAGTAAGAGCCCTACAAAAAAAAAAAACTATTCTAAGACTATTTTAGACTATTTTAAGGCTATTTGATGTTCAAAACGAACTATACTTTCATTAACTCATAAGTACGAGTCATACAAAAAATACTATTATAAGACTATTCTAATACTACTCTAAGACTATTCGATGTTCAATGAGTAACTAATACATCAACATAGAAGAAAAATATAGCTCACAAATGCATCATATGAACTTTGAAATGTATTCGCAAAATTTTGATTTAATCTCATCTATTTCTTCTTGTTTAAATTTCCCTTGTCTCGTCAATTGAAAATAAATTATTTAAAATTATCATAATGAAGTTTAAAAAAATTAAAACTATTGAATAAACATGATATAAAACTTTTACCAAGTCAGTAATATTCGTGATCGTGTTGCTTACTATAGCTCTCCTAAACTTCATTTTGTAGTAACCACACTCTATATTATTTGGTTGTCGAGCACATTACATATTCCAACACATGTATAAAATAAAAAAAAATCATGTATATCAAATTTATACTATAAATTATAAATTAAAAAATAATGATATGATTACCTTAACTGGCACCCATGTAAAGTTTCAAGTTCTCAAATTTTCTTGGGCAATAAATAATCTCATAGCCCTAATTCAATATATAATTAAGAATTTAACATTTTAATTTAGAGTTTATTTTAATAATAAACTTTAAAAAATTACTATAAACGACAATTGATTTACATATTAACTAGATTTTTTACATCCGGGCGAATGCCATGTCCAAGAGAGTCTATAGAAAATATTGTGCTCTTGCCCAATGAGATGACCAATAACGGCCAATGACATTTGTACAAAATAACATATTGAGGTTAAAGGTTGAAACATATTAAAAAAAAACATAAATTTTTTTTATTATTTTACTTACCCAGTGTTACACGGTATAATCAATAATTGGTAATAATTAATCTCTCTTAACCTTTTACAAAGGTTTCTAGAGCGTTCTTCTTCACTTCCAGAGCCATATGAAATCAATGCTGGATGACAAAAAGCATAATGTGGAAAAATATTCTACTCGTCTTCACATAAATATCTAGGTTCAAAATACAAACATTTTTAGTAAAAAAAATTAGAATAAAACAAATATTAAACAAATAAAAGTAAATTCAACATATGCAATATATGCAACAATGACTGAAGTAGTTAGTTCTTCCTGCATGCACAGTTCCTTCAAACTATCTTTCATCACAAAGAAGTTGAAATGATACCTGAACACATTATCAAAGATTGACATCGAGATATAATCATTTTTTATGTTCTCTACATGTCTTAGCATAAATCTAACAACTACAGGCATCTTTGAAATATCAGCTTGCAACTTCTTCCATTTCAACACAGCTAATTCTAGTGAACCTCTTTTCTTCCTACATAAACAACGTTTGAGTGTATATACATATAAAAAGTATAATATATCGATCTAAAATAACAAACTTTAAAAGAAACTTACTTTTTATTCTTTGTCTATGATAATGAGGTGTTTTGGCCATGGAACATGACATCCAATTGCTTGAAAAAAGGTTTTAATGTTCCCTACTACAGGTATAAGCAATTCGACATTATTATCAACTACAACATCAATGTGCACTCACAAATCATTGTCTATAAGAGCTACTCCATAAACAACCTCAGATCCATTTTTCCTAAAAATGTTGTCTGATGCCACAACATTTCTAATATTCTCTACTGCTAAACTACATGATCTCCCCTAAAAAGATTAAAATTATACACATCAGTAAAAATTTAATGTTGTGTAAAAAGTAAGCAAAACCTCGACCAAATATAAACACATTTTTAAATGGATTATTATGTGAAATCTCTAATGTAAGTAGAAAATTACCTTTTCTATTTTTTCTTCTAGAATTACAGATTGAGATTCTAGTTGTTGTGTACCACTAACCGTATCAACCCTATCAGACATGGCAATTTCTTCAAGATTATTAAGTCGCTCCTCCAATTTATGCATCTGCTTAATTACATGCTCATAATGTGTCAAGAGTGGTGCTCTTTCCTTTTCCCAACTTGGTAAGTCATCAGCAACTGTAAGATTCTTGGACCCTGTTAGTGTGGGTTTGTGAAAAAATATGGAAGGTACAATGAATGCCCCTACTCCTCTTACCCGTCTTGAGTGTTCAGGAGTACCCAATGCTTGGATTAAAAAGTCATCTGAGTTGCCATCTCCTTTCATTGGGCCTTTAGATAATTCATCTTATAATTTGTAGAAAAAATAAACAATGTTAATTTAAAAGTAATAATCTATATGGTTTAATTATAAATAAAAAGATATTATGATAATATATATATATATATATATATATATATATTACTTACAATTTTGGCAATCACATTCTCTATCTCTTGACTTAAAAATTTTCCATATTTACCTTGTCGAGTAAATTTCTAACAAACAGCTCGATCTGTATCTTGTTGTACTTTTCTTTCTTTATTCTAAAAAAAATCAAACATTTAAGTGTAAACAATAAATATTAAATTGTATACAACATACTTAATTTAAATTTTCAATAAA